>CM053799.1:53009454-53299454 GCA_028671895.1 Oenanthe sinensis
TTTATTGTTGGATTGAATATATTAAAGCAGGGTTAGGCCCAGGTAACTCGACCAAAGAGCATGTCTCAATAAACCCCAACAGTTTTTTCCATTATTTGTTCCACGCTTACAGCAAAGAATCATGTATGCTTCACCAAGAAACATTCACACAACAAAAAAGAAAGGAAAAATTGCTTGATCACAGTAAATAGTTACAAATACTTGTAAAATGGATTTAACACCAAATGAAAGACTTCTTGCCATCTGCTTTTTTATGTCCTTTTGGCCCTTTGGAGGTGACACATTTCTATTAAAGACGCTCCTCCGGCAAATTTCCAGCACTAACCGCTGAAGCACCAGGAATTAGCTTGATGACTTGCAGACTCCTAATTCTATATACCAAAATCCACAAGCAAGCACACTTAAGTGAAACATAGGACCGACCTGCTAAACCAGAATTCTTTTAAGACACATGTACAAGGAATGAAATACCCATGAACTTGATTGAACGGTTTCAAAATTTGATTCATTATGCTCTAGACATCTTAGAAAACAGCAGCCTTTGCCAGATCTTTGTGATGAAGTTGATATCTGAAATTTCCATCTGAACTCTGCGAACAAATAGATAGATCAGCTCAATTATTTCTACAAATGATCGACTGACCACACATATACTACTATAACCTCTATAAGGTACAAAAGCTCTATGTCGCATGCACTGACGAAAATACATGCTCAAGTTTCAAAAAGTTCTAGTGGCCCATAATTTCTTAGAACAACACGTTTTCACTTTTTTCTGCAAACTATCACTTTAATCTGTGCACTGTGTGGGAGCCTCACATGGAAAGAACAAAAGATTTCAAAAAACAATAAACCTAAATTGAAAAGGATCGATCACGTTACCCCAGCAAATGAAAAGATACTGAAGTGAAGATTCAAACTTTTTTCTTTGACATGAATTATTTGTTTTAGATGAGTAACAATGTAAGTTCCAAGGTCCTTTCTTGATCCTCTTCTATCACATTGTCACCCAAATAATCTACAACAAAAATTATAAAGCAGGGCAGGAAAGTTACAAACTTGCCAAAAAGTATCAACTAATGTCTGAATATATATTTTAATCTTCAATTTATAGATGTATTACATACAGTGCTAAATCTAAATGCATCATAAATTCTAAAACAATTCACAATCAATAGCAAGATGACAGGCCTAAAAGTCAATACAAAAACACAAACCCTGAAACACAGACCACTAAACAGGAAGACTGCAGATAATTTAGAAGCGAAAACCAAGAAGTCAGAATCGAAGTCAAATACAATACATCAAAAATCATTGCAGCTTATAATATTGGATAAATTCAGAAATCTACGAGCATCAAAGTAGAGAGACCTTATAAGCAGCAGCAGCAGCAGCAGCAGCAGGAGGAGGTTGTTGAATGTATGTTGGCGGGCCGGGAAATTGAAAAGCCAAACATTCTTTAGGAGTTTCAAAAGAAGACAAAGAGAATTGCTTAGAAACAACACCAACATCAAAATAAATCAAGCCAGAACTAGGAAGATCAACCCGAATTTCCTTAACCTGGAACCACAAGAACAAATCTTTAGCAGAAATACCCGAAAGCTGATCAATTTTACCCAGAGTCAAAACCCCTGAAATGTTTCGATCATAGTGTAATTCATTCTCATACATAGAATTACAGGGCTGGTCTAAATAAACTTGGAATGTTCCAGAATCATCAAAGCTCAAGTCTTTAACACCCTTTGGGAATAAACCCCTGGGTAACTTGTAAGAATTGAGTAAATCATATATTGTTACTGATTCAGAGTAATGTAGAGCATATAATTGGGTTGAAAACGAAAGAGCTGAGACTAGTATTATGTAGAAATGCGGATTATTCATGTTTTTTTAATGTTTTAATTTTAGAGCATACCACTTTGTGTTTTTTTTTGTGGGATTGGAGGTGGGGAATTTGGGACTAGGCTTAAGGGTAGTGGAGCAGGGAGTAGAACTGTTGAAGCAGAGAGAGAGAGAGAATAATGAGTGCAGTGACACAGAAAATAGAAGCAAATAAAAAAATGAACTTAAAAATAAATATATAATAGCAGCTTGTCGATGTAAATTAAATCCTCGCCAATTTAATTGACTATGATATATCTACAGTATCTGTTTCATATTTAATTTAATGCTTAAATAAAATAAATAATTAGGGGCTACGATTTATACTAATGACCATATGGTTCTATTGAACATTCTTATTCTAAGCTGAGTGTTGAATTGTATGTTTTTTCTAATAAAATAAAATAATTGGCTGATGGCACATGGTTTAACAAACATGAAATATTATTCATTCACTGATATTTAGTTTCGTAATTAAGAAATGATCAACAATCTAAAACATAAATTAACCAAACATAAGTGTGACCATAAATAAATTTAGTTATAAGCAATAAAATTGTAAAAATGGATCGATTTTCATCGAAAACAGTAGGATAGTTTGTTGCCGACTGGTGAAGGAGATGTAGGTAGCTAGGGCCTAGGGGATGATATTTTTGATAAGCATGAGGATGATAAGTAGGAGGATGATAAATAAGAGATCGAGCAAGTATAAGTATGTATTAAGCTAAAACTAGACATATATGAAGCAACTAGTGGTGGAGAATTTAGATATGGCAGGCAGGGCAGATGAATCCAAGGAATGCTTTTCATTTCTCACCACCAGTTACCCTGTACTGATCTACATAGACCCCCCCTACCATTAATGCCAAAAGGATCTGGTCCTATATAACACTATTATTATTTCACCAATAATAATTCAAGATTGAATGAGTGTGTGTGTCAATTATTTTGTGAAACTTGTGAAGATAGCATGTGAAAATGAGACAAGACTGTACTTGTATTATAAGGGGCGTTTGAATGCTAACTTGGAAGGGGAATGAAGGGTACTTGAACACTACTCAGTTAACGAGACTCATTAACCATAAACCGAACAACCTCCGAATATATTACATAATCGTTTGCTAAAGTAACCATTTAAGCTATGAATTGTCATTAAATACGTGTATAATTAGTATGCATCTTGACATGCATTACCAAATCCAGATTAATACGCACAATGTTATTGTATAATATTAGTTTTGGTGTGAGGATGGTTGTTTGGTTGTCCTATTGTAAACATTGCTAGTGCAGATGTGTATCTTATTGGGTCAAAGTTGCCAACTTGACCATGTTAATTCTTAATCTTGTCTGCGAATATGCCTGTGTCTGTTGCACCGCAAAACATTCTTCATTTGTTTGTACTTCAATTCTTTAAACAGCTAGAGTTTAGCCTAATGTTAACGAGGATTGTTGTATACCATTTTATGCGGTATGGAGGCGCGCCCTCGTTTACTTTCTGCAATGGGCGCGTCCTCTGGTAAAGTCGATCAGAGCTGATGACGAACGAGATTCAGGCTGATGTCGTCGGAGCCTATGATCATCAAGGTTTGGTAGGTGGAAATCGATAAAGCAAGGATCAATTGCTGGTGCCTAATATCGGATAATATCAGGCGCGCCCAAGGCTATAGTGTATGCCGGAGGCGCGCCCTATATGGAGGTTGGTCGAGCTTTGCTGTTCCTAGTCCGGTCAATTGTCAGTATTTATATGTATTAAAGGTCATAGCTCCATATTCCTTGGGTTGCCCTCGTAGGGGAATTATGAAGGCATATTTGGCCTAATCTTGGAAGATCCTTTCCCTGTACTCAGGCGGGTTGCCCTCGTCTGGGGGCTTAGGACGTGACCTACGATTTGTGGTGGATCTAGTGCTTGCCTCCAGTCAAGGTATCCTTGGAAATAGCTGTAGTGGACCGGTTAGAGCCCACGGTTTCCGGGTCAATGTCGGATCCATGAAGTCCTTGGACCTTATACTGGGCTTTGACCTATCCAAACAAGCCCAAAAGTAGAGTCCTCTTCCAGGAAGGTTCCACTTGCCTTTTCTGCATTCGATTCGAAGAAGGAAACTCAGGTTTCCTAATGGGCCTCTGCTTTGCCAAGAACTACGTGGGCTTGATCTTCTATTTTGCCTATATATAGAGGTACGTAGGCACATTGTTGGGGGTCGGAAAAATTAGAGCTCACAGCCGCCAGAGAACACAAAGCTCTAGTTATTCTAAAACCTAGCAATCTCAGCCCCCAATCTCATACAAACCACCACGCTCCGCCGCATCTCAGCCTCGTCAGATCTTTTTCCGGCAAAGAACCTCGATCTTTGTTGATTGCCATATTTCTCCATCAACAAATTGACGCTAGAAGGAGGGCACTCTCAACATCTAAGGAGAAAAGATGTCTCAACCAAAAGATCATCAGACGAAAGGCGGAAGGGAGCAAGAAACACGGTCGCCTGGCCGGAGTCATGGTCAGCATAACAGGAATTACCATAACCATGAGGAATATGTTCCTGAGTACACGGATGTTGGGCGAATTGTCGGAGGACCTCCTCCCGTTATGATGACCAACTCTGAGATAATGGAGCAGCTGTTTCTGATTGGTGATACGGTCAGGAGCCTCCACGAGAACTTCAATGGATTTGACGAGCGCCTGCGCACCCTTGAGCGGCGCCCTGAGAAAGAAGCGATGATAGAAGGAAGGGGTCATACCCTTGATGGAAGAGGCAGAAAACTTGAAGATAATCGGGGTGGAAGGTTTCACGGAGTCACCCCCAGAAGGCTAGAATTTGGGAGCGGTGCTACCAATCAGGATCATCAGGAGAATGTTGAAAGGGGTATAGTCCTAGCAGGAGAAGTCCAGCATCCTCCACACCCACATCGCTCGAGTCATGCTGTCAATCGAAGGCACAATGCCCAGGTAACCTCGGAGCACCGTAGACCTTTTATCCGTGACAGGAATGGAAGATTGGTTTTGCAGGGGGAAGAGGAGGACCAACCTCACAGGAGAGGGAAGCAGACAGAGGGAGGCCCCGTCATCAATCCTCTGCCTCTAAGATCAATCCACCCAGATGAGGGTTTTCCACGGAGAATAAACCCACGTAATCGCGAGGCTGTGTCAAATCGACAAGGAAGGAGAGAGAATGATTACATGAGTCAGAGGCCCCTCCCTCATTGGAGGCGTCACAACGCCGAACCCATCATCACCCCTGTTTATTCTGAAAACTCATCTGAAGACAGACGTCCCGCTCCTCGGGGGCAAAATACCCAAAGCAATCGAAATACCAGAGAAGGCGCGCCTAGTAATACTCGAGTGAACCAGAGTATGGCTCCCCCCGTCGATCAAGTGGTGGGCGCGCCCGCCTTCCATGCAACGCCGGGCGTCCTCTCAGTGCCTGTCACCCCAGCGGAGGACGCGCCCCCTCCTCTCCAAGCCGCGCCCATCCCTCGGGACGCGCCCCTAGCTATTGCCCCCCAGGTAAGCCCTTTATCCCAACTTTCAGGAATGCAAAATATACCTGGTGTAGGTTGTGTAAATGTTGATGAATTGAAGAAGCTTCTCACACTCCTCGACGGGGGAAGGCCTACTACCTTGGTGCAGGCCCCGTCTCCCTTCTCTCAAGCAGTAAGGGACGCTCCACTCCCACAAGGTTATCGAAGTACTACTGATCTCCGCTATCATGGAAATTCAGACCCAGTTGAATATCTGGGAAAATTCAACACGGACATGGATGTTTATCAGGTGCAGGCTCTGGCTAGATGTCGGCTCTTGGCTGCTACACTAAGGGATATCGCTCAAATATGGTTTCAGAAGTTGGGAGCGGGAACTGTCACAACCTGGGACCAGATGCAACTTCTCTTCCTAACACAGTTCCAGGCTGCGGTGAAGTATGCTCCCCCGGTCACAACTCTAGCTAATGTCAAACAAAGGGACAATGAATCCCTCCAAGCATACTTCAAAAGATTCAATGCTGAAGCTACAGGAGTTAGGGGAGCGACGGATGATACCTTGAAAAGTTTCCTCATTGCAGGTTTGAGAGTTGGAACAGATTTCTGGAAACATTTGCAAGGGAAGGAGCCATCAACTTTGGCCTCCTTGCACGTCGAGGCAGAACCCTTCAAAAGAATCGAACAATCTTTGGAAGACAACAATCAATCGAATTCAAAGTCCAAAAATCTGAAGAAGAGGGATAGAACTCCACCCTCTGACTATAGGAGAAAGCCGACGAGTCCAAATCGGGTGAATATGACGGATAGTAGGAGGGACTGGAGCCCGCCTCAGTCCTATGAAAAAAGGAGAGACGGATATACCCCCCTGGTAGCCGGAGTAGAGCACATTTATGAAGTCAACAAAAACAAGGGATTGTTCAGGAGACCTCCTCCCCCATCGGCTTGGCAAAGCAAAGACCAGAAGAAATATTGCGAATATCACGAATCTGCGGGGCACAACACTCATGAATGTCGGCAACTGAAAGACGAGATCGAAGTACTGATAAAAGAAGGGCACCTCACCGAGTGGGTGAAGAAATACAAAGTTGATCATCCCTTTCCGAGGAGGGAGAGTAAGCCTGGCTTAGGAGCCAATAATGAGAAACCAACTTCAGAATCCACCTTTGTCAGAGAAGACAGCATTCACACTATATTCGGCGGACATCATATAGCAGGTGATGGAAAAAATGCAATGGAAAGATACGCGAAGGAAGCCAAGCACCGACCTCTTACTAATGTCAATAGCCTTTCTTCAAGGCCAACGAAGCTCTTCAGAGGAGAATCCACAGACATTACCTTCACGGAGGAGGACGCCAAGTGGGTACATCACCCACATAACGACGCCCTAGTAATAGTAGTAAAGATCGGGACGGTGAATGTCCATCGAGTATTTGTGGATAACGGAAACTCAGCAAACATCCTGTACTACAGCACATATAGAAAAATGGGACTTCTTGACAAAGACATGACCATGGAGAACATCTTCCTATATGGCTTTGGAGGAGAGTCTATCCCCGCTAAGGGAACCATCCGTCTTCCTGTCACTCTTGGAGAAGGAGCGCTCTCATCAACCCAGATCATCGAGTTTTTAGTAGTGGACCAGGAGTCAACTCACAATGCTCTGATCGGAAGACCGCTCCTGAAAGAGATGAGAGTCATCACTTCCATCTACCACTTATCTATGAAGTTTCCCACACCTGCTGGGATAGGATGTGTGAAGGGATGCCAATTCGATTCAAGGGAATGCTATAACAAATCACTAAAGGTGTTTGAGAAAGCAAGAAGTCTAAGACAACCTCAGTCAACCAACATGATGGAAAACCGAGGAGAAGCCATAGTGAATGTTCTGTATACTGTGGAATTCCCCAAAGAAGAAGAGGCCTGGTACCTCGAGGACAAACCATGCCCTCAAATTCTAATGTTGGGAGCGCCTTCCACACCGGAGCCTGTGGAAGAGATGGTGGGAGACGCTAACGACGAAGAGACTGAAGAACAAACTTTGGCCAGAAAAAAGAAGGGCAAAGCGGTAGTACCCGAATCTCTTCCCGTCATTGAGTTGGAAGAAGATTGTCTCAGTTTTCCAAGAAAGGAGGGCGCGCCCTCTAAAGGTGAGAAGGAAGAAGACGATGTCAACTTTGACCTGGACCCTCGAATGCCTCTTGCGATAGAAAGATCAGGGCCAGCAGAAGATACATTATCCATCCCAGTAGATATGAAGGATCCTTCAAAAGTTTTGAAAATTGGTTCACACCTTGAGCCCGCCTTACAAGAAGAGTTGATAAATTTCCTAAGATCTAACCTGGATGTTTTTGCATGGAGTCATGCTGATATGGTAGGGATAGATCCTAAAGTAATGTGCCACCATCTTAACATTGATCCCACAAAGAAAGGGATGAGGCAGAAACATCGCCCAGTCAGTGGTGAAAGAGCTCAAGCATTGCGGGAAGAAGTGGACAGATTATTGGAAGTTGGTTTAATTAAGGAATCCTACTACCCTGAATGGCTAGCGAACCCCGTCTTGGTAAAAAAGCCCAATGGGAAATGGAGGACATGCATTGATTTCACTGATTTGAACAAAGCCTGTCCTAAGGATAGCTTCCCTCTCCCAAGAATTGACCAGTTGGTAGATGCGACGGCTGGCCATGCACTCCTTAGTTTCATGGACGCATATTCGGGGTACAATCAAATTCCAATGCACGAGTCAGATCAAGAACATACCTCCTTTATCACAGACAGAGGACTATATTGCTACATTGGTATGCCTTTCGGCTTGATCAATGCTGGGGCGACCTATCAAAGGCTAGTGAACATGATGTTTAAAGATCAAATTGGTAAGACAATGGAAGTGTATGTGGACGACATGCTGGTGAAATCTAAAGAAGCCAGCACTCATGTAAGACACTTGGAGGAGATGTTCAATATTCTCAGGAAGTATAGAATGAAGCTTAATCCTCAGAAGTGTGTGTTCGGGGTGGAATCAGGAAAATTCCTTGGGTTCATAGTCAATCATAGGGGAATTGAAGCAAATCCTGTCAAAATTCAAGCTCTACTCGACATGAAGTCACCAACCACCGTGAAGCAGGTACAGAGCTTAACTGGAAGGATAGCCGCTCTCAACAGGTTTGTGTCGAAATCATCAGACAAATGCAAAGAGTTCTTCCAAGCCATCAAGGGAGTAGCTAAGGACTTTGTGTGGACTCCAGAATGTGAAGAAGCCTTCCAGAAAATAAAAGAACATTTGGGGAAGCCGCCTCTGTTAGCTAAGCCAACTGAAGGGGAAACATTGATTCTCTACTTGGCCATTTCTGAATACTCAATTAGTGCTGTCCTAGTAAAAGAAGAGAACGACTCGCAGTCCCCAGTCTACTATGTGAGCAAGAGACTTCTCGACGCCGAAACAAGATACTCTAACATGGAAAAATTGGTCTACACCTTGATACTGGCAGCAAGAAAACTAAGGCCCTACTTTCAGGCTCACAAAATCGAGGTCAGGACAGCTTATCCACTCAAACAAGTCATGCATCGGCCAGAGACATCAGGGAGAATGCTGAAATGGGCAGTTGAATTGGGGCAATTTGACATCGAGTATAAGCCAAGGAGTTCTATTAAAGGACAGGCTCTAGCAGACTTTGTTTTAGAATTTCCACCAGACTTTGAAAATAATGAACGTGCCATGATTCCGGTAGAAGCGGCACACACCTCTCTAAGGAGAGAGAGGGAAATTCCAAAGGCATGGTGGACATTGCATGTTGATGGAGCAGTGAATAATGAAGGAGCCGGGGCCGGCATAGTCCTCATCAGCCCTGAAGGACACCGTCTTATGAGCGCAATCCACTTTGCCTTTCGAGCCACTAACAACGATGCGGAGTATGAAGCCTTCATTGCTGGAATGAAACTGGCCCTTGAGATGACATCAACTCACTTAGTTGTCAAAAGTGATTCGATGTTGGTAGTATATCAAGTGAAAGGAGGGTATCAGGCAAGAGGTCCCAAGACAGAGATGTATCTCGAATGTGCCAAGCACCTGATAACGAAATTTACAGAGGTTCGCATAGAGCAGATCCCCCGAGGTCAAAACTTCGAGGCAGATGCCCTGGCAAAACTAGGATCACAAAAAAATGCTACAATGTTAGGAGTCATCCCCCTGGAAATTCGGGAAGCGCCAAGCATCCCAAGGGAAGAGGTTATGACAATTGATGAAAAAACTCTAGAAGAAATCACATGGAAAACACCTATTTGGGAATTTTTGAAGAAAGGAAAACTTCCAGAGGACAAGGGAGAAGCTAGGAAACTTCGGTACAAAGCAGCCAGGTATGTGGAGTATGATGGGGCATTATATAGAAGAGGATTCAACCAACCCTTACTTAAGTGCATAGATGGAGAAGAATGCACTTACATCATGAGAGAGGTACATGAGGGTATCTGTGGCAACCACTCGGGGGGTAATTCCCTAGCCATGAAAATTCTCAGGCAAGGATACTATTGGCCTACAATGAAGAAGGATGCCTATGAATTCGCTAGGGCATGTGACAAATGCCAAAGATATGCCAACTACATCGCAAGCCCGGTGGCTTCTCTTACCTCCATGACAAGCCCATGGCCGTTCGCCATGTGGGGGATCGATCTAATAGGAGAATTGCCAAGAGGGAAGGGAGGAGTTAAATATGCCGTGGTAGCAGTAGATTACTTTACGAAGTGGGCAGAAGCCGCTCCTCTCGCGACCATAACAGCCAAGAAGATAACAGACTTCGTATTCAATGCCATTGTTTGCAGGTTTGGTATCCCGTACAAGCTGATCTCTGACAATGGAAAGCAATTCGACAGCAAAGAGTTGAGGACCCTATGTGAGAACTTGTCTATAAAGAAAGATTTTGCGGCAGTATACCACCCTCAAAGCAATGGACAAACCGAAGCCATCAATAAAATCATCAAGCACACCCTGAAGGCCAAGTTAGAGGAAAGCAAGGGAAGTTGGCCGGAAGAACTACCTCAGGTATAAAAAAAAATTGTTCAATATTCGTAATCTATGGTAGGATGGTATATGATAAACACTTTCAAACCCCAGGTGTTATGGTCTTACAACACTACTCCTAGAAGTACCACAGGGGAGTTGCCTTTCGTCCTAACATATGGATGTGAAGCCATGGTGCCAGTTGAGATCGGAGCTGGGTCCTTGAGGAGGGACAAACCTCAGGTAGAAAATACAAAGTTTTATTTGAACTACACTGAAGGAATCATGATTATTGTAGTAGTAAAACCCCATAATTTTTCAGGAAGAAGTCTAGGAGGTGAATCACAGACTCTACCTAGACCTGCTGGAAGAGACACGAGCTAATGCTCAAATAAGGTTAGCAGCATATCAGCAGAGGACGGCAAGATATTACAACTCAAAGGTTAGAGAAAGGCCAATTCAAGTAAGTGACTTGGTGCTGAGGAAGGTGATGCCCCATGCCAAAACAGCAAGTCATGGAGTATTTGGACCTAACTGGGAAGGACCATACAAAATCAGAGCAGCATTATGGAAGGGTACTTTCTACCTAGAAGACTTAGAGGGCAAATCCATTCCAAGAGCATGGAACGCGGAGCATTTGAAGAGATATTTTCAATAGGGCAAACCCTTTATATTTTTGTTTTGTGTTTCTAAAGACAATTTTTGAATTATCAGTATAAGAAGTAAAACTTAAATTTACTCCACTCTAGGGGGGTAACAGGCATATGGTGTGCTAGTTTTGATGTATGGTAAACTATTTTCTTTGAAAGATCTTAACTATGCGTGCTGGATTAAGGCAAATATGTGTGCCAGAAGTTGTTACATGCCTTGTCAAACTTTACCACAGAAATCAAAGGGAGAAAATTATCCAAGAGGTGCGAATATTTTCATGATAATCAGAAAAAGGTAACAAGAAGGATAAGGCGCGCCCTAAGTCATAAATCGATGAACAAATTTTAAACAAAGTATGCATTAAAGTGACAATATAATGTCCAATTGATAAACTACGTGAGGAGGGCGTGCCCTCCACCCTTCTGCGCAAAACACTAACACCTGCATGAATAATAAACGAGAAGAATAATAATTTGACCACAGGGAAATCAGGCGCGCCCAACAAAGTAGATAAAAATCATTCATAAAGATAAACGAGTCAAAATGTTTACAATTTGTAGGGTTTTACAGAGGACCCACGCCTCGAAAAGTAAATGTTTTCATTCTTGTGGAGCAAAGGAGTTGATTGGAGAAACTTCAAGAGCAGTGGTTATGGGGGCGTCGCCTTGGTCAGGGCGCGCCTTACCTCCTTCAATTGGAATTTCCTCAGTTGATTGAAGGGCTTCTGCTAGCTGGGCCTGGACGTCTTCTTCCAACTCTGATTTCTTGGCTGCGATGGATTCAGCCTCCTCCGCCTTGAACTCCTCTATAAAGGTCTTTGTAGAGGGACCCCACCTAGACCAATCAAAGTTTGGTTCAAAAGCCAAGAACCTGCGTAAAAAGTCGTGAAAACCCAGCTCCTTGCCTTCCTCCTTGCCTTCTTCTTTAACTGCCTCTTTCTCCTCTTGCCAGGCGCTCTTCTCTATGTGAAAACCGTCAATGATCTTCACCATATCTTCCTTGTCCTTTCTAACCTGCTCCAAGGAGGTGTTTGCTAAGGCAAGGTTGGCTTCAGATGTGGAAAGCTTGGCCTTGACGGAAGTCAACTCAGCCTCTAGGCGCGCCCTAACCTGGGTTGCAACTGTCAGCTCTGTCTGACGGGTTTCTTCATTCTTCTCCAACTCCGTGAGACGCGCTCTGTCCTTTTTCCAAGAGCGTGACCTGTTCATCACATGGAAATATACTTCTCCAGCCGAGCGGATAAGGGCGTTATCAGCCTCATCTTCCTTCAGAGAAGACCAAAAAGACAAGTCGTCATCCGTTATCAGAGGGTGAGCCAATTCCCCAACAACCGTTGAAACTAGCAGACTGGAGGCCGAACTTTCAATCCTCTGCTTCTTCGAAGAGGGCGCGTCCTGAGCAGGTGGTGCCCTGAGAGAAGTCTGGGCTTTGATAGGGGACTTTTTCTTGAGGATTGCAGGGGGATCAGATTGTTTCTTTGAAACCTCAACCTTCTTCGGCTTCGTGGATCCCCAACCCCGTGGAATTTTCGGCATACCTGCAACACAAATGGAAAATGTCAGTAAAAAATGTGTAAAGAAATAAATACATGACTCTAGGCGCGCCATGAAAAGAAGAATACAGGAACATGCAACATTAAAGCTGAGATGAAATTTATGGACGCGCCCTAGAAACTACAGAAATTTATGGACCTTCTAGGTCGCTGTCATTTGAGGAGACGCCTTGGGAATCATCGTCACCTGAGGACGCGTCCTCAACATACGGAACAGGCTCTATTGAACCCACCTTCTCGGAAAGAAACCCGACCTCTTTTAGTTTGTCAAGAGTGATTAAATTCTTCAAATATTTTTGGTCTTGGGGAAGGCTCAAGACAGTTTCTGCCCTAATAAGGGCGGCGCCACTCAAATGGACTTGTGTCCTGGTAACTAAGGAAAAGAAATATGTTAAAATAAGAAAATAAAAGGGCGCAAACTGGTATAGGTAGGGCGCGCCTACAAGACTTACTTGGGACTCTGTTAAAGCGAACCCGGACACGCTCGGTGTCATAGACGTAAAAATAGGGTTCCTTCCATTTTTTGACATTCGAGGTTTTTCCCTCAGAAAAACCTCGTTTGTTATGCTTCTTCCATACCACCAAAAAGTAATATCCGATACTGCTTTGCCTCAAGGAAAAGAAGTGGCTGAATTCTTCCATTGTGGGCGCGCCAAAGTTGAGGGAATGATACATAGTATATAAAGCAATGGCGAATTTCCAGCCGTTTGGAGATAGTTGGATAGGAGCTATGTCGTACCATTCGCAAATTGCTCGGAAGTAAGGGTGGAGGGGCGCGCCAATCCCCAACTCGACCAATTTTGGCGTGATCACCATCCTGGGGATCTTCATAGGTTGAATGTCAAATCTATGGGGACACATTCGTCTTGAGGGGATCGCCCACATACCTTCTTGGTCAAAGTACTTCATGGTCCAATCAACTTCAACATCAGTGACTGTTGACCTTAGTCCGACGCATGCCAACTTTCCATGGCGCGCCCTAATTGCGTCCTTCTCTTTTTCAGTCGCTTCTCTCCCGGCCCAATCAAGATCAATCTCGTAATCCGCAACTTTCCAATGACGGAAGGGGACGGGCGAAGGAGGAGGAGATAGGAGCAAGTCATCTTCTTCAGGCGCGCCTTGATTTGTAAGAGAGGTCTCTGCTGGTTCCCCCATTGGCTCCTTGTTTTTTCTTCTTCTGTTGAGTTTTGCTACTTCTTCTTCCTCTATTTCGGTTTCAGGATCTATGTTCACTGAGATAGGGCGCGCCTCATCACGGGACGCCGTCTTTTGGGGGACGGTCTCGGGAATGACTGGTAAGACAGGCGTCTCTTCGTTGAAGTCTAACTCGTGTCTGTTCTTACTTAGGTGCTCCATGAATCTTTGAACCGCTCTTTTTGTTCTCAAGGAAAGAGGTGGGGGAATTCGTGTAGGTGTAATGGTCTCGCCGAATCTTTCGAAGACAAATTCGCGAAAAGGGTGGAAAGGGAGTGGAGACGCGCCTTCACGGACCATCTGAAATGAAGACAAAATCAACACTTAGTACGTCCTTGAAAAGGCGCGTCTCGAAGGTAGGGTAACAGGAGCCAATGTGGTGTTGGGCGCTGTTAGGAATATATTCATTTGATGATGTACAAAATACTAGAACAGGGTCTAGATTAGTTTATCTGTAATAAGTCTTTCTAGTCTCTGAAATGAATAATCAGAGTCTAGATGGTCAATATTCATGTTACTTGTACTTAGAAGAATTTCTGTAGAAAGTGAAACCAGAGTCTGCATGAAGATCAGAGTCTGGAAGGTGATCAGAGTCTATAGACTATCAGAGTCTGTGATCTATCAGAGTCTACATGTGATCAGAGTCTGAAGATCATCAGAGTCTGAAGATTTCAGAGTCTATACAGTTGAGGATAAATTTGGAAGAAGATCACAGGAATGGAAAGTCTTCGAAGATCAGGATAAATATATTGCAGATATGCTGTGGGAAAGAAAGAGAATTCTAGAAGGAAACTGTCAACTAATAATTAGGAATTCTATTCCTATTGTAATTTATCTTTCTGTTATTAGTTGATAGGCAGCTCTCTATATAAACTCTATGTAACCTAATTGTAAATGTGTGGAAGTCGAAACAATAATCATCTGAGTGAAATTTTGTGAGAGCATAGAAATAGAGAGAGTTGCTGTGATAAACACAGAGAAGCTGCTAGGGTTTGTGTACACCCTAGGAGAGTTTTGTATTCACAAATCAATAATACAAAACAGTACTTATTCATATTTTTGTGTTTGAGTTTGTTCTTAATTTGATTTTAAATCGGGCAGAAAAGACATACAAGTATTCAACCCCCCCTTCTACTTGTACGACTGGGAAAACAATTGGTATCAGAGCCTAACGTTTAAAATCGATCAAAGATGTCTAGAAACAAAGATGGCAATTCTAAGATTCCTATGCTTAAGAGAAACGAGTTCACCCACTGGAAGGTTAAGATGCTGCACCATCTGGAAGCAACAGACCCTGACTATCTTGACAGGATTAATGAAGGACCCTTTGTGCCCTTAAAAATTGTGCCTCAAATCAATGAGGAAGGCAAAATAACTGAAGAACACCTCGTTGAGAAACCAAAGGCTGAATGGACAAAAGAGGACAAAGAAAATGTCCTTAAGGAGGCAAAAGTAAAGAACATTCTCTTTAACAGTTTAGATTCTGTTCTAACTAACTGTGTCATATCATGCAAGACTGCTAAGGAGATGTGGACAAAACTTGAGGTGCACTGTCAAGGGACTAAAGATGTCAAGAAGAATGCTAGGTCTTTGCTCATTCAAGAGTATGAGTACTTTGAAGCAAAATCTGGAGAATCTATCACTGAGATGTATGATAGGTTTACAAAACTCCTGAATGAGATGGCTATGCTTGGTAAGGTTTATGATTCTGAAGATACGAATACCAAGTTTCTGAGAGCACTTCCTGAAGAGTGGGACAATAAGACTACAGCCATAAGAGAAGCTAGAGATTTGGATGAACTAACTCTAGAAGAATTGTATGGCAGACTCAAGACATATGATTTGGAGATGCAACAGAGGAAGAATAAGAAGTCTGTGAAGACAAAATCTGTGGCACTCTTACTGGAGTCTGAGAAAGAACAACAGGAACAACCCACAGAAGCTAGAATCAAGGATTCAAGGAAGAAGGGTAAAGCTGCTGTGGAGTCAGAGTCTACTGACACAGACTCTGATTCTGATGAAGAGGTTGATCTTAGTCAAATAATGGCTATGTTTGCTAAAAATTTCAAAAGAATGAAATTCAACAAAAGAACTGGCAAATTTAGCAAAAGGCCATCATTCAAGAAGGAAGATGAAAAGGTTGAGAAGAGCAAGAGTACAATTATCAAACTTGACAAAGCAAAGGTCAAATGTTTCAACTGTGGAATATTGTGGCACTTTGCCAGTGAATGCAGAAAATCAAAAAGTCAAGGAAAAGCACTTCTATCAACAGGAAAGGACTGGGCAGACTCAAGCTCAGAGGATGAAATTGATTATGAAAATCTAGCACTAATGGCATCCTCTTCAAGAAAATCACAGTCTCCCAAAGAACCCTCATCTCCTAAAACTCAGGTATCAATCTTTACTCCTGAATCCTTAATTAATTTAGACTCTGGTGGCATAGAGATTGTGAAAAGTGAGGTTAATAAAATTATGACAACATGTAGGTCTCTCACTAGTGAAAGTGAAAGGTTGAGAGAAGAAAATTTAGCCTTAACTAAAAGGAATTGTCATGTAGAATCTGAGTTATTATTAATGGAACAATACAAAAAGGATTCTGAGAAATATAGTCATAACTACACTGAAATTTTGAAAGCCTATGACTATGTTAGGAAAGAACTAGAAGAAGAAAGGCTTAAGTTTAAAGTTTGGACAGACTCTGGAAGAAAAGTTCAAGAAATTCTCAATAATCAAAATGTGTGTCAAACTGCTGGTCTAGGCTATGACAAGAGTCAAGACAAAAGACCTATTGTTGAGAATGATAACAGTGAAGAAACTAGCCAAGTTAATAAGACTAAAGACAAAAGTACATTTGTTCCTGTTAAGTTTGTGACACCTAAAGAAAAATCTGAAACCACAAACTCATCTGTCATTAATCCCCCTGTTGATAACAAAAAGACAGATGAAACAGGAGCAAATAACTCTAAGAAAAATATTAATATAGGGTACTTGTCTAAGTCAAAATTAAAAGAAAGGCTAGAGAACTTATCAGAGTCTACCAAAACTAGGAGAAATAGGAATGGTAAGGAAGGAATTAATAAGACAAACAATTACCAAAAGGATCCTAATGCTCCTAGAAAGAAGTGTTATAGATGTGGCAACCACAACCATTTGGCTATAGATTGTAAAGCAAAGATTGAGAAGAAATCAGAGTCTAGTCCTTCTCAGACTCTGAAAAGTCACTACATACCACAGAAACCTTGTTATCACTGTGGTAGCATATTTCATTCTATATATATGTGTAGGGACTATCATGATTTGTATTACAATTTTTATGAGCTAAAATCTTCTATTGATAAGAGTTGGTATGACACTGATAAGATTCCACCACAGTCTAGAGCAACAAAAGAGACAGGTAAGCCAAAGGTGAAAATTATTAAGCCTGTTTCTCCTAAAAATAGTAGAAAAGGATCCAAAACTGTTTGGGTCCTCAAAACATCTAACTAGTTGCTTTATGTATGCAGGGAGCTAGGGTAAAGAAAGTAACCCTAATCCTGGACAGTGGATGCTCAGGACATATGACTGGAAAAAAATCCCTGCTTACAGACTTTGAGGAAATGGCTGGCCCAGAAGTATCATTTGGAGATGGCAACAAAGGACAAACACTGGGATATGGCAAGATTGTACTTGGGAATGTCATCATTGAACAAGTAGCTATAGTTGATGGCTTAAGGCATAATTTAATAAGCATAAGTCAACTTGGAGACAAAGGTTACCATACTGGCTTTGACAACAAAGAGTGTCTTGTGACTAACAAAGAAACAGGCATTGTGGTTTTCAAAGGACACAGACATGGTAACATTTATGAAGCCAGCTTGGAGGATTGCATAAACAATAAAGTCACATGTCTATACAGCAAGGCCTCAACTGAAGAAAGCTGGAAATGGCACAAGAAACTGTCACACATCAACTTCAAAACACTCAACAAGTTGGTTAAACAGAATCTTGTAAGAGGATTACCACATGTTGATTTTGTACAAGATGGACTTTGTGAAGCATGTCAACTTGGAAAACAAAGGAAATCATCCTTCAAGAGCAAGACAATAAATACCATTTCTGAACCCTTTTATTTACTACATCTTGATTTATTTGGTCCAGTAAATGTTATGTCAATTAACAAAAATAAATATACTCTTGTTATTGTAGATGATTTTACAAGATTCACATGGGTTTTCTTTCTACATTCAAAGGATGAAGCTTCTCAACACATAATAGATCATATCACTTTTCTGGAAAGAAAATCAAAGAAAATAGTAAGAATTCTGAGGAGTGACAATGGTACTGAATTCAAGAATTCAATCATGGAGAACCACTGTGCATCAAAGGGAATTACTCAACAATTTTCTGCGCCAGGAACTCCTCAACAAAATGGAGTCGTGGAAAGAAAGAATAGGACACTCATAGAAGCTGCCAGAACAATGTTGGCAGAGTCTAAGCTGCCAGTATATTTTTGGGCTGAGGCAGTCAATACAGCATGTTTCACTCAAAACTGCACTCTAATAAACATGCATGGAAAGACTCCCTATGAAATGATAAAGGACAAGAAGCCAAGTGTAAAACACTTTCACATATTTGGATGCAAGTGTTACGTACTGAAAGTACATCCTGAAAATCTAAGCAAATTCGAAGCCAAGGCAGATGAATCAATCTTTCTTGGATATGCATCAAACACAAAAGCATTCAGAGTGTTTAATCTCAGAACCAAAATTGTTATGGAATCTATTCATGTTGCATTTGATGATAAAAAGTTTACAGGATTGCAGGATGAGTCAGAGTCTACTACACTGGAATTTGAAAATCTAAAAAGTTCTGAGATAAATGAAGAAGAAGAGGATGAAGACCCTCAAACAACTCCTGAACCAACACAGGAATCTGCACACTCTGAGGGGGAGTCAGAAAATTCAACTCCAAATAATTCAGAGTCTAACAGGTCAGGGTCTACCCAGACAGAGTCTAGACAGACAGAGTCTAACTCATTAGGGTCTGGGTCAAGCAACTCTGAAGCCTTGTCAGAGTCAAGCAATTTAGGGGGAGTCTCTTCATTTGAATTTCACTCAAATACAGAAGATGCAAATGACTTAGGGGGAGCTTCAAGTTCAAGAACCAATCTTCCACCTGCTAGAAAATGGACAAGGAATCACACTCCTGATTTAATAATTGGTGATCCTGAGAGTGGTGTACAAACAAGAACAACCACTCAAAATGAATGTCTTTATAACTGTTTTCTCTCAAAGAATGAACCCAAGAAAATTGAGGAAGCCTTGCAAGACCCTGATTGGATTATTGCAATGCAAGAAGAATTGAATGAATTTGAGAGAAATAAAGTGTGGAAACTTGTACCAAGACCTAGAAATAGATCAGTGGTTGGTGCAAAATGGGTGTATAGAAATAAACTTGATGACAATGGAACTGTAGTAAGAAATAAAGCAAGGCTAGTTGCAAAAGGATACTCACAGGAGGAAGGAATTGACTATGATGAAACTTTTGCACCAGTAGCAAGATTGGAAGCTATCAGAATGTTTCTTGCCTTTGCAGCTCATTCAAAATTCAAGGTGTATCAGATGGATGTGAAAAGTGCCTTCTTAAATGGAGAATTGGAAGAAAAAGTCTATGTGGAGCAACCACCAGTATTTGTTGATCCAAAGTTTCCTGATCATGTTTACAGGTTAGACAAGGCACTATATGGATTGAAGCAAGCACCTAGAGCATGGTATGAAACTCTTTCAAAATTTCTTCTGGAAAATGATTTCACAAGAGGTACCATTGACAAAACTCTCTTTATTAGAAAATGTAAAGGTGATATTTTGCTTGTCCAAATTTATGTTGATGATATTATATTTGGATCTACTAATGATAAACTCTGTGAAAAGTTTAGTCAACTAATGCAGTCAAATTATGAAATGAGTATGATGGGAGAATTAAACTTCTTTTTGGGGCTTCAAGTCAAACAGAATGATGATGGAATTTTCATCAATCAAACAAAGTATGTAAGAGAACTGTTGAAGAAGTTTGATATGCAAGACTCTGCAACTGCTAAAACTCCCATGTCAACTGCCACAAAGCTAGACTCTGACCCAAAGGGTAAGAAAGTTAACAACACTAGCTACAGAGGTATGATTGGCTCATTGTTATATTTAACTGCTAGTAGACCAGACATAATGTTTGCAACTTGTCTATGTGCTAGATTTCAAGCTGACCCTAGAGAATCACATTTAATAGCTGTGAAAAGAATTTTTAGATATCTCAAGGGGGCACAAACTCTTGGACTTTGGTATCCTAGAGAGTCAGATTTTTCACTAATTGGTTATTCAGATTCTGACTATGCAGGATGCAAAGTAGACAGGAAAAGCACAACAGGACAATGCCAGTTTCTTGGCAACAGATTAATTTCTTGGTTTAGCAAGAAACAACAGACTGTATCAACCTCAACAGCTGAGGCTGAATACATTGCAGCTGGAAGTTGCTGTGCTCAAATCCTGTGGATGAGAAATCAATTACTTGATTATGGACTAACATTCTCAAATATTCCTATGTATTGTGATAATACTAGTGCTATTAAAATTGCAGAGAATCCAGTCCAACACTCCAGAACAAAGCACATTGATGTCAGGTATCACTTTATTAGAGAACATGTTGAAAATGGTACTGTGACACTTCACTATGTTCCAACTGACAGACAGATTGCAGACATTTTGACAAAACCACTTGATGAATCTACCTTTCTCAAACTGGTAGGTGAATTAGGTATGTTAAATATGTAAGTAATCAAAATTAAAGAAGCAAGGTATGTACTTTAATTATAGTCCCTGTCTTAACACACTGTGATTAATTGTTAGTGCAACATTTTGGTTGGTATTTTACCTTGACAGAGTCTAGACTCTGACGAGCCTGTAGACTCTGAAAGTCAGTAGACTCTGAGAAAATTATCGCCTAGACTCTGAAACGGTTAAAATTCGCGCCTGCAGACTCTGATTGCATTTAAAATGTTCAAATGACTTGAAATTGGCGGTAACAGTTATTTTGTTGACCGGATACAGGCTGTAGACTCGTGTGTATTGTATGCAACTTGAACAAAATAGAATTTTTCATACAATTTACTCACTTGTTTATTGCAATTGATTTCTAAGGCAAAAATATTCACAGAGCTTTTTACGAACCCTAGCTAAATTCTTCAAGCTTCTCCATCACTTTCAACTCAACAACTTTAATGGCTGCCGTTTCTACTGTCCTGAGAGGACCCAAGGCGATTGCGTTCACATTTGGGGATTTCGAGTTCATGACCACAAATCATGTTGCTGTTCTTGGAGATAGGAAAGGGGTAGACGCTGACTACTACCCTGTGATGGATTTCTTGGAACAATCCGAGCTACACTACATTCTCAAGGCATCACCAGTCATTCACATGGATGCTGTATCACAAGCATGGAGCACTGCAAAGGTAGTTGATCCTTCTCAGGATCAACCAGGTAAAATAATGTTTACCTTTGGTTCGACTACATTTGATGTCACTGCAGATGTGCTTAATTCTGTGTTTAAACTGCCTGTTAAGTCTACTTTTGATGAAATTGTATCTGATGATGACATTAAAAGCATGTTTAAGGCAATAGGTTATTCTGCTAGCTTAGATAACATGAGCAAGATAACTAGGCCTTACTTAAGGAAAGAATGGTCATTTTTCTTCGATCAAATTGCTAAGTGTTTTACTGGTAAGTGTAGTGGATTTGATGCTATTACTGCTATTACTTATCAAATTGGTCATAGTCTCCTATTTGATAGAATAATCAACATTGGTGATATGTTGCTCACTCAAATGGGAGCAAAATTAAATAATGTGCATGAGGGGAGAAAGAAAGTCTACTATCATAGATTTCTTATGATTCTCCTCAATCACTTCATTCCTGACATGTCAACCAAGTTGGCAGATGATTGCTGTGTGCAGGCATACAAACAGCAAAGGAGGATATTCTCTGACATTAAGAGAATTGATGACAAAAAGAAGAGTCTACCTGCAATGACATATCCACAGGTAATGCAGGTAAAACTCTCATCCTACAAACCTTCTATCTACAATGCTTCATTTTTTGGTGAAATGGTGCAGGAACAAGTAATGGAGAGTTCCCCTGCACCTACCCAAGTCACCCAATCCCCTTCTATTATACAATCTTCCAAACCAAAATCCAAAAAGAAACCAACCTCTGGTGTCTCTCAACAGGCACCAGTTGTAAAGAGAAGAAAATTGATTCAATCTAGGCTTATAGATGAGCACAGTGATGAGGAGCTCAATCCACTAGAGAAGCAAGTTGTTGAAGGACTTTCTTTGCTAAAGGAAGGTCATGATACACTTGATTCTAACCTTCAAGCCAAGTCTGTAGACTCTCAAAAGGCTACAGACTCTGAAAAACCTAGGGGAGCACCTCAGGATTCTCACATTGAGTCTCCTGAGAAATCTTTTGCTAAGAAGTACAGAAGGTTAAGGAAGGCTTATTCTGCACACACACACAAGCCTGTTATTAGTACTAACCCTGTTTTGCAGGAAACAGATGCTCCCAAGGCTCCTGCAGAGCCAGACTCTGAAATCAAGAAAACACCTGAACCAGAGTCTAATGTTGAGTCAGAGTCTAGACTGCCTTTAGACTCTGATCATGACACATTTTGGGAAGGAATGCCATTGGATGCCGCCTCATGCCTAATTGATGAGATCATTACTCCAAGTGATGAGGCACTGCTATTCTTATATCCTTTGGTGGAATCAGTTGAAGATCCAGAACAATATCAGACTAACTCTCAAGTCTTGGATTTTCTTTCAACCTATGAAGCCCTAAGGAAGAGAATGGAACAGGAGCTACAAATGTCTGCACAGGATGTGGTCAAAAATCTTTACAGCTACCTATTCAACTCTTCATTCCAAGAACAAGCAGCTGGGCTCATAGAAGGCAGAACAAATGCAGTTCTCAAAGCACTAGGTGTGCCAGACTCTGAACAGCAAATTACAAAGAAGCCTAAAAAGCTTAAGGTCCACAAAAGGAGAGCCTCAGAGTCTGTTGTTGAGTTGGAAACTGAGATTGAGCAACCAGTTTTTAACTATGAAGCAATTTGGGATAATGGAGTTACCTACAGGACAGCCATTCAATGGATCTCTCAAATTCAACCTCTGTCAAGATAGGTGGCTGACTATCTTGTCCATAATATAGGTACAATTGCCAACAAATACATCTATCCAACCTACCAAAGTAGACTGGACCAATTTAAGGGCACATATTTTCAAAGAGTAAGGAGGGAACTGCAGGACCTCTTCAATCTCACAGATGCTCAGGCAATCAATGCAATCCATCTCAGGGCCTTTCATCACAAGTTGGATGCATTTATTCTTGAAGAACAACAGGAGGTAGCAGGTGGTGCAAGGCAGTTGAAGGATGGGACTAGTGCACCAGTGGTGACTAGTGATAGAGATGCTCAGTCTGCCTCACCCACACAAGAACCACCTAGTCAGAGGTTGGGTGATAGTGGGGCAGGGGAGTATGCTGTTGAGCCCTCCTTGACAACTCACCAAAGAGCTGATGAGAACCCCAGTGATATGGGAGGACAGACTCTGATGGATGCTCATGAAGAAATTTCCCAATCTATTCTATCAGAGTCTATCCACCTTGAGGGGGAGTCTCATGCACAAACAGTCAAAGATGGTGACACTCAGACTCTGGCTTCTAATGAAGTCATGCTGAAGCAGTCAGAGTCTAGAGTAGACCCTGAGACTGGAATACTGGAGCCAACAGACTCTGAAAAGAAAGAAGATGCTAGTATGGGTTCAGAATCTGTTGATGCTCACCCCTTGGTGGAAACCCCTAGCCTTCAGACATTTGAAGGGGTTCCCCTCCATCAAGGTGGTTCAGGTATTGACGCACCATTTTTCTCTCTCAACCCCTCTTCTGTAGGTTTACTGAGTGCACCCTCCAAATTGAGTGACAAAAATTCTGAGAGGCTGGCACTGGACCAGGCAAAAGGAGAGGTAGATAAGGCTGTAGAGAGCCTGAGTGAGATTGAGAAAGTGGGTGTCCAACCCCACTGTGAGCATGAGAGAATAGGGTATCCTGAACCTAACTTTACTTATTGGGATCAAGATTTTCCAAAGAGTTGGTCCAATGAGTTGGAGCAGGGGATGGATGACAATTCACTATGTTTGATTGTGCAGATTGGCAAACAGGAGGAGGCTCTTGCTGCTCAGAAATCATTTACACAGAGACCCCAACTTCACCTGGTGGATTCTCTAGCAAGGAGAGCAGATAGAGTCATGGAGGCTTTGGTGGATAACCCTGTCATTTTCCCTGAGGCTGCAACATTGAAGTCAGAAGAACCTCTTTTAATAATGCCTATAAGGGCTAGACTTCCAGAGTCTACAGTCTCTGATCACTCTCAGGAGGAGTCAGGGTCTGTAGTCCCGTTTGCAGTTTCGGAGTCTACACCACCACCAGAGTCTACACCTCCATTCACAAAGCCAGAGCCTGTTGCTGAGGAATGCAATTCTACAGATGATGATCTTGTTACTCCTTCTTTTATCTATTTTGATCAGGTGTTTCCTCAGTCTTGGGAGTCTGCACAGCAAAGAGGCATCAATGATAAAGATTCTTTTGAGTGTATTTTGGATATTCATCTTTCTGAGAGACTTAAGGCTTTTCAGAAAAAATCTTTTCAACAGGAACATGGTTACTATCCTGGTGAAGAAGATCAAGTCTTAGATGGAGCTGTTAAAGCTAAGCTGCCTGATGTTGCTGCTCAGTTATCCAGTGTAGTTCAGGACATTTCTCATATTCAAACAAAGCTCACTGGTGTTGATAATACAACTTCTCTGCTCAATACAAGATTTGACAGAATTCACTCTCTTCAATTATCCAAAGAGGTCGCTTTTAAAGATGCTCTAGCTGCTATCACTACCACTCAAGCCTCTCTTCAAACTACAGTTTCTGATTTGACCACTAAGGTTGATTCAGTTATTGCAGCCCATGCCAATATCTCCACTGTTCTTGAACAGATTCTTTTGGCTGTCACTAGTAATGATGATGTCAAAAAGGGGGAGAAGGTGAAGCAAGGTGAGTCCTCCAGGAGACATAAGGATGAGGGATGCAAGAATCAATCAAGGGGAGTTAAAAGGAGGAGAGATGGTGATGATGGAGATAGTTCTCATGGTTCTAAGGGTCCTGATGGTGTGCAACAAAAGCAATCTGGAGTAGTAAGAACTCCAACACATCAGTCAGGGACTAGACATGGGAAATCAGAGTCTAAGTCAGACTCTGATAAGCAAAGAAAGAAGTCAGACTCTGATCAAACTCAAGAACCTTCATACTGGAAGTGCAGTCAATCAAATCTGCAACTTAGAGCTAAAAAGAAGATAGGTCTTGGAGGATTTGAAGAATCTGACATTGACAGAACATCTACTCTAACCAGGGATCCTCAATCCTTGACAGATAGGCAGTTTGAGAAGATCACTCAGAAGCACTTAAATAAAGTGGTGTCTGCTCAAATTGTGTATAATGTTTTTGAAAAGAAGATTCAAGGAGGTCAGGGAGGTACAGAAAAGGTGAAGAATGAGATGCTGGTTTACTTTTTAGAAGGTGGAAATGTAAGATGGATTAGTCAGTCAAATTTTATCTTTTTCAAACAGGCTGAGGAACTACAGTATATTAGATTCTTACTTCAAATTACTTATGAAGTTAACAAGAGCAAAGAAGCTGTCACACACAAATGGTTCAAGGAGATTGATAGGAAACTGATTTTGCACAGACAGGCAAATCGACAAATGGGCAAATTTTCTTTAAAATATGTTGATACTGAGGGAAATGATCAAGTCATGCCATTGGAGGAAAAACAGATTAAATTTCAAGAAGGTGTGGGTCATTACTTTGGGTTTCAGCCTATGAGTGGGAAAGTTAGTGTTCTGATGTTGAAGGACTTAAAAGATCAAGAAAGCAGTGCAAATGATCTGAGAGCAGCTTACTGTCAAATTAAATGTTCAAATGAAGAAATGAAGAAATTAAAGAAGTTTGTTGGTGAAGCTCTTGCAATTGTGGAAGAAAATATGCTAAATTCATTTTTGAAGAACAATCCAGCCTTTGAGAAGATTAAATGAGAAGTAATTCTTTTTCTTTTTTAATTCTTTTATACTGTTCTAGATTATTAGTTTTATTCTTTAGTTTTGACATCATCAAACCTTGATTTATGCTTACATTTTATAAAGCATAAATAGGGGAGATTGTTAGGAATATATTCATTTGATGATGTACAAAATACTAGAACAGGGTCTAGATTAGTTTATCTGTAATAAGTCTTTCTAGTCTCTGAAATGAATAATCAGAGTCTAGATGGTCAATATTCATGTTACTTGTACTTAGAAGAATTTCTGTAGAAAGTGAAACCAGAGTCTGCATGAAGATCAGAGTCTGGAAGGTGATCAGAGTCTATAGACTATCAGAGTCTGTGATCTATCAGAGTCTACATGTGATCAGAGTCTGAAGATCATCAGAGTCTGAAGATTTCAGAGTCTATACAGTTGAGGATAAATTTGGAAGAAGATCACAGGAATGGAAAGTCTTCGAAGATCAGGATAAATATATTGCAGATATGCTGTGGGAAAGAAAGAGAATTCTAGAAGGAAACTGTCAACTAATAATTAGGAATTCTATTCCTATTGTAATTTATCTTTCTGTTATTAGTTGATAGGCAGCTCTCTATATAAACTCTATGTAACCTAATTGTAAATGTGTGGAAGTCGAAACAATAATCATCTGAGTGAAATTTTGTGAGAGCATAGAAATAGAGAGAGTTGCTGTGATAAACACAGAGAAGCTGCTAGGGTTTGTGTACACCCTAGGAGAGTTTTGTATTCACAAATCAATAATACAAAACAGTACTTATTCATATTTTTGTGTTTGAGTTTGTTCTTAATTTGATTTTAAATCGGGCAGAAAAGACATACAAGTATTCAACCCCCCCCCCTTCTACTTGTACGACTGGGAAAACAGGCGCGTTATAACAAAAGTTAAAAAAGGAAAATCAGGCGCGCCTGGGGCATACCCGGCTATACTCCAAGGGTAATTGGGCGATTAAAACTATAATAGGTCTAAATCGACGCAAAGGTGCCCTCGTAACATGTAGGGCGCGCCCTAACTCTATGACTTAATTCCAAGAACATATTCTAACTAATAGAATAGTGAGTAAATAAGATCTACGACATATATATACAATTATACACACGAAGAACACTGATGAACATGCAAGAACTCGAACAGACCTTTTTGAATTCCGAGAGCAATACTGGGTGGAATTAAACAAAAAAGGTGGCATTACATACCTACTAAAGTGGCGAGCTTTTTGAACCCCGAATCGTGATTTTTGAGCGGAGGAGACGCCTTGAATGAGCCTTAGAAGTTTGTTGCGGTTGAAAAGAGAGTCTTGAACTATGAGGAATAAAAACAAAAAGAGAAGTAAAACAATATATATATAGACGGGACAGGAAGGACACGTGGCGGCTAGTTATTGGTCCTCGATTCGAGGATCGAGGAAAACATCATCATTTGCCTTGTCCGTGTATATGTATGTATAAACTGACTAATGAACTTCCTTAAGCCGCGCCTTGTTCTTGGGGCGCGCCGTGATCAGCCAGAATAGTGACTAATTCGAGTTGAGGATTTCCCGAGTAAATGTATAAGTCCAATTTAGGGTATGGGGCGCCCAAGTATGAGGACATGGGGAAATTCTTTCGAACATTTACAATGATCTCAAGACTTGGGGGGTAGTTGTTGTATACCATTTTATGCGGTATGGAGGCGCGCCCTCGTTTACTTTCTGCAATGGGCGCGTCCTCTGGTAAAGTCGATCAGGGCTGATGACGAACGAGATTCAGGCTGATGTCGTCGGAGCCTATGATCATCAAGGTTTGGTAGGTGGAAATCGATAAAGCAAGGATCAATTGCTGGTGCCTAATATCGGATAATATCAGGCGCGCCCAAGGCTATAGTGTATGCCGGAGGCGCGCCCTATATGGAAGTTGGTCGAGCTTTGCTGTTCCTAGTCCGGTCAATTGTCAGTATTTATATGTATTAAAGGTCATAGCTCCATATTCCTTGGGTTGCCCTCGTAGGGGAATTATGAAGGCATATTTGGCCTAATCTTGGAAGATCCTTTCCCTGTACTCAGGCGGGTTGCCCTCGTCTGGGGGCTTAGGACGTGACCTACGATTTGTGGTGGATCTAGTGCTTGCCTCCAGTCAAGGTATCCTTGGAAATAGCTGTAGTGGACCGGTTAGAGCCCACGGTTTCCGGGTCAATGTCGGATCCATGAAGTCCTTGGACCTTATACTGGGCTTTGACCTATCCAAACAAGCCCAAAAGTAGAGTCCTCTTCCAGGAAGGTTCCACTTGCCTTTTCTGCATTCGATTCGAAGAAGGAAACTCAGGTTTCCTAATGGGCCTCTGCTTTGCCAAGAACTACGTGGGCTTGATCTTCTATTTTGCCTATAAATAGAGGTACGTAGGCACATTGTTGGGGGTCGGAAAAATTAGAGCTCACAGCCGCCAGAGAACACAAAGCTCTAGTTATTCTAAAACCTAGCAATCTCAGCCCCCAATCTCATACAAACCACCACGCTCCGCCGCATCTCAGCCTCGTCAGATCTTTTTCCGGCAAAGAACCTCGATCTTTGTTGATTGCCATATTTCTCCATCAACAAGGATTAACAAAGGGATTATGTGACAATTAAGTTAGTTTATTCATTGATTTCTGGTTTCAGAATATGCTGACAGCATGGCTTGATCAAACTAATCATCTATGATTAGTGTCAGTTCATTCTCCCTAAGCATGCTTATTTTGCCTTGTGGCATGGCAGTTGGCACATTCATATCTTTGCCACCTAACTTAGCAGGCGTACTAATACAATTATGGGGAAAAGAAAACCCTCCATGTCTTTTAACTTGCTTCTCCTGGGTCCTTTCTTTAATATTGGGCCTGGGAGCATTTACTTTATCTCTTCTCTTAGCCTCTTACTAAATATCTCTCTTGGGCTCTTTTTCTTAGTAAATCATGAGTATATTGCAGTATATTCAAAAGATTGTGCACTGTGGATATTGGGTGCAATGTGATCCATGGCCATATTGTCCAACGGGTCCAAACAACATGACCTCAAAGTCTAAAACAGCTTTTTGCTGCTCAGTCAGTCTCCTCGCACACAAAAATAAACTAACCGAGCATAAAAAACACAAACAAACTTATATATACGACCTGTTTATTCATCGAAAAATATATACATTTTTTAACTTATAAAATAAGACGTAATAGTTCAACCCACCCTCTCATTTCATGCTATATACATTATACCATCAATTGTGTAAATGGATCATTGGGAAAACGTTTAAACATTATATTTTGTTTCATGTATTTGCGGATAAAATTTATGAAATACGGCAAATCACATTAAATATCTTGTCATACAATGTGGCCGAAAGAGAGGACAAGTTCTTCTCAAATCTAAGCCAAGTAACAAGGACAATTCAGATTATCATTTGTTTGGCGGACGAATCGATTCAAAACGTAGCATAATATAATACTTGTACATTCATTCTACGAGTTGAACTGCAACACTACGAGTATATATACTAGATGTATATTAATATTGCAATTTCATATTTGAACTGGAATAACATTGTTATGACTAATCAAGTTACACATGATATTCATGATTATAACAATTATTTTAATTTCTAAAATGTAATGAAACACAATGATATATATTTCGAATGAATTACGAAAGAACTTGCATGCTAACTTTATAGAAGAGAGTGAAATTATTTGTATACGAAACTAGCAATTCAGAGTTTTAAAAATTTATCGTGTGCATGACTCAATTATAATCACAATTTATTGATACGACTCGTAAGCATTAAAAATGATCGTAACCCATTTATACCTCGTACACTTGTACAATTTTATATTCCATAACCGCTTAACCTTTATAATATTTTTATTGATTTATTTTTGTTTCTAATTTGAGCCACCCAGCAGGAAATGGAGTCCACTTAAGTTTAAGTAGCTTGTAAGGTAACTTTAGAAAAGTTGAGTTGACGACCCACTAATTAATTACTAACATTATAGCAACAGAGACGGGGAGAAGAACAAGAACAAGTAATATATATGGAAACCCCAATAACAACACTTTCGTATTAACCCCCAACCTAACCCAATCTCAATTCATTAGCTTCCTCCTCTCCATTGAAGCTCACTTTTAATGGCTATATTTACATTTTTGTCAACCCCATTAGTTTTCATAATATATATATTTTTATGCTTGTTGGTGTTGATACAATCTGCTCCTGAAGATGCTTTAGTTACCTATCTTCCTGGTTTCAATGGAACTTTTCCTTCCAAACACTATTCTGGGTCCTCTATGTTTTTTATCTTTTTTTCATATTGCTAACACTAAATGCTAATATGCTATTTCATTGGTTTATTAATTGTTTGATGATGCTTGTTGTTCTTTTGGGTCAACTGTTTCATGTAGATATGTGCCAATTGGAGAAGCTGATGGCAAGAAATTGTTTTACTATTTTGTGCTTTCTGAGAGAAACCCGACTGAGGATCCTCTGGTTCTGTGGCTTAATGGTGGCCCCGGTTGCTCCAGCTTTGATGGTTTCGTTTATGAGCATGGTATGCTTCTTTATTCACATTCTCTATTTGGATGCTTGTGCAATATATGTCAGGAGATTGATTCGATGATAATGCTATCTATTTCTGACTAATGTCACTGAATAATAATTTAGGTTTCATCAAAGAAAGTTTGATGCAGAATCTAATTATACTTGTGCACTTTACTTAATTTTTCATGTGTGTTTGACTTTAATTAAACTTTTCTCTGTGCTTCGTTGATAATTATTTTTGTGATTAAAGTCTGGATATGATCATATGATCACTTTCCTTTTGATCCACTACATGCCGTTGGTGTTTTGTTATTTGACTTGTCGTTCACTAAAATTGCAGTTGTATGTTGTTAAGTTTCCAACTCTCTTAAAACCTCAAGCTGTTGGGATTTGGGAAGATGGCTCAATTGGATTATATATCATTTTTAACATATGCGATATTCTCAGATTTGTAAGCTCAATATTAGTATAAGGTGTTCCAAGTCAAGACTAGCAATACTTTCAAGTCTCTTTATCAATGAACTTTAGCTCCATAAGGGTTCTTGAAATTGAGTTCTAAACTAAATGTCATGATGCACTATTGGATTTTATCTTTTTTACAATTTTTATCGCTTTCATGCTAATAAAATTTCTCATATTTATTATGTTTTAAATCAATAAAATATTTTGTATAGTTGGGTTGTATTGCATCTAGCACATACAAAAATAATAGAAAAAAGAGGTAAAGGGAAGGAAAACAACTACTCTGGAATAATGTGTAAGATCATATACATGACTATTTTCCGCAGGTCCCTTCAATTTCGAAAAGGGAAAGTCACAGAACAGCCTTCCGACACTGCATCTCAATCCTTACAGCTGGTCCAAGGTTATAATTTTAATTACCTAAGTAATATGCATTTTGTTGCATAGTGACCCCCCCCCCAAAAAAAATAAAAATAAAAAAGAGATCTTTGGCTGATGGATTTTTCCTTCTAGGTCTCCAACATCATATATTTAGACTCTCCTGCTGGTGTTGGATTCTCATATTCTGGAAATGAGAGTGACTACATCACTGGAGACCAAAAGACTGCTATTGACTCTCACAAATTTCTCCTTAAGGTACATAGTATGATTATATTTAATTCAATATTTTTGTTAAAATCTATCTTAAACACTAAGATAAATATAATAATATATAATTTTAAAAGTTTAGGTTCCTTAGATATGTGAGGTCTAGATATTTTCTCACACTCTACTGTTATAAAAAAGTTGGTCCTTGAAATATTAAATGTAATTTAACTTTTAACTAAAAATAACATATACTTAATGTCATCATTATTTTGTTAAAAACCTAATTTTTTGAACGGAAATTGGTCAAAATGATGCATTTCGAACTGAATTTTTGAAACATAGAAGTGCAATATGCCAAAAACATTATTTAAAACTAAATTGAAAAAGCTCCCATAGAAACAGGGTGCAAACTGCTAATTACTCTTAATATTATTATACTATTATTGTTATTATTATTATCACTAGAGAAAATGGGAGGTGCGTGTTTACTCACTCCAAAATAGGTCATAAGATTTATTGTTCCAGCTAAGGAATAGCATTCCTATTAAAGGTGCTACCTCATAGCAGAGGATGAGTAACCACTATTATTATTGTTTTTCGTTATTTAATTATCTCGAGCATCTAATTTCTGCTAACTGTTTCTTGTGTGAGTAGTGGTTTGAGCTGTACCCGGAGTTTCTTGTCAACCCTTTTTATATTGTTGGTGAATCATATGCGGGAATATACGTACCAACTCTTTCCTTTGAAGTGGTCAAAGGTTTTTTTTTTATTTTAAATATTTGAATTTGCATATACTCTAAGGAAACTACATATCTTAAGTTCGAGCTGTTTTTCTAGGTATTGATGCCAATGTAAAGCCTGTAGTAAATTTCAAGGTATGTCATTTAGGACTTTATTCTGCTCAAACCTAGGTTTTCAGCTGCAACTTAAATATGTCAAATACAGGGTTATATGGTCGGAAACGGATGTACAGATGACAAATTTGATGGTAATGCTCTTGTTCCATTTGCACATGGAATGGGCCTCATTTCGGATGAACTTTTTCAGGTGCGTGTTTTTTATATTGTGTTCACAGGCATTAAAAAAGAAAATATATATATATATATTATGGTTAAGTTATTTTAAAACCTCTCTTGTACTATCTGCCATAAAGACATGTATCTACATTACTTTTAGCTCTTTGGATCCAACGATCAGCTATAATAATAAAATGCCATGTAATAGTCATAGACAATGTAATTAATGTATTATACATGTCGGAACTTCATATGCCATGATCTAATTTACACAATTACACAGTTGTCTTCCATCACCTATTCTTATTTCTGTATGCATATGATTTGCTTATTACATGTTACAGGAGGTTATTACTGAGTGTGAAGGAAATTTTTATAATCCTGCAAGTGACACCTGTGAAAACAAACTTGTGAAAGTTGATAGAGTAAGACACTGCTCTTTATTATTCTGGTAAAGAGAGCATCATATGCATTGTCATTTCACTTCTTTTTTGACCGAGTGCAGGAAATCTCGGGTTTAAACATATATGATATTCTTGAACCATGCTATCATGGCTCAGATAATAAAATCACAACTGTTACTACGAGATTGCCACAAAGCTTTAGGAAATTGGGGGAGACTGAAAGACCTCTTCCTGTGAGAACAAGAATGTTTGGCCGTGCATGGCCATTAAGAGCTTCGGTGAGAGATGGAATTGTTCCAACTTGGCCGCAACTTCTTAACAGTGGAAATGTCCCATGCACAGTAAGTACTCTGTTGTTTTATATATCGGTTTCTGCAATAGTTTTCTCACAAATCAAAATCACATAGAGTAAGCACGCCTTATTATGCTAATTCTTCTAAAAAACTAATTGATTTGTGCCTATAAAAATGGTTATGACACATATCATTATCCTGTGAAAGTCTCTTAGCTTCTTATATTTTTAATGTACGTGTATATGTGTGTCTGCACATGATTCTTAATAAAAATTCCAATTTAAAGAAGCCTTGATCAGAACCAAAAGTGTATCTGAGTAGCCTCTCAGAGTGGAAAACAAGAAACATAGTGAACTTGTAGCCAACCCTTTTGTTTTTATCCACTCAAATGCTTTATATGCCTTTTGTGGCGCCAAGAAATTCCCTCTCCAATAATTGGCTGTCTGATTTTCAAGAATTGAAAAACCCAAAATTTGCTTTCTTACTTTACGTGTTGCTTGTCAGTGTACGATGATGCCCCATTTAATATAAAATTATGCAAAATTGTATATTTCTCTCCATTATTAGTTTGTATTAGTTTCGAGGTAGGACTTGTTCGTATTTAAATTATTTTATCACTAGATTTTAAAATTCAGGATGATGAAGTTGCAACTGCATGGCTGAATGATGAAACAGTTAGAAAAGCAATTCATGCTGAACAAGTAAGTTTCACCCATCTCAACTTTTGAAAGCTTATAAAGCAGTGATTTACCAACTTGGATTTGTTACAATAGGCGAGTGTGGCCGGCAATTGGGTGTTGTGCACGGACAGAATTTTATTTAGACATGACACTGGGAGCATGATCAAGTATCACAGGAACCTCACTTCCCGTGGTTTCCGGGCACTCATATTCAGGTAGTGTTTCATGTACAACATTAACTACTAGTCTTTGCTTACATCTTTTCCTCGGAACTTCGTAGTGTTAACCTAAGAGGCAAAGGGTTGTTTCTCAAGCATTAGTAGAAGCTCAGGCATCAAATCCGAAATCAAGTTAAGTGGCTTTTGAACAGAGCCAAAGTTCATATGTGAAAGGCGTATGTCGTCACCTCACAATAGTGCTGTACCACGAGTATGAAACTTGTATCATTTGATGATGCCATGTGAATCGCTAACTTATAAATCGGATCATATTAGAGCCCGTCAGGAAGTACAGCCACCATTTTGGTAACATTAGAGTTAGATATATATATATATATGTAACTCTAATATATATATATATATATATATATATATAGGTCCTGTGATCTGGTGATTGAGATTTATTATTATTTTTAATATATCATGTCCCTAAGGAAGTATGCCATTTTGAGATGAATCAGAAAAACTTAATTCTTTATGCCTCCAGAAATTAGCTTCATAGTTAATGACTATATATAATGTAGATAAGAAGGTGTTGCCTTTTGTCCATTTTAAATACTAAAGGTCCTGCAAACATGGGAGCTACCCTTGACTAAGGCTTTAGAAGACCTATTAGGAGCAAATTACTCGCACACACTCAATAAATGGGTCACATGGGTAAAAATACTCCACATATACCTAACATCTCCAAGGTTTCAACCATCAACCAATTGGAAATCTATCCTCTTATTGATCATTTGGAAAGTGGAGATTCTATTGAATAAAGAGAAGACAAAAAAAAGAGTTCTGTGGAAAGGGCTGGAGATTTGTCACAAGGACGTACTTGTGGTTACTTTACTTGTGTCTGTTTACATATATCTATGTTATGATGAGAGAAGTATTATGCACTTGTGTTCTTTATGACATCAGATAGGAATATCTTCCACTACTAATGATTGTTTCCGCAACTTTAATCTTCTGTCAGCGGGGATCATGATATGTGTGTTCCTTACACCGGAAGTGAAGCCTGGACTAGGTCATTGGGATATGAAATTGTGGATGAGTGGAGGCCATGGATTGTAAAACAACAAGTTGCTGGGTATGAAACAGTTTTAGTTTCCCACTTAATAGGGATGATCATAGATCACAATGTTCCCTCTATATTAGATGTATATGAATGACATGTTGACATAGCACTTGCATAGCATCTAAAGTCATTCTTACAACTGGACTCCAGGTACATCCAAGGGTATGGCAACAATCTTACTTTCCTCACTGTAAAGGTATAGCTACAACCCTTCCCATTTGTATAGTACTTGTTGATTTTAAAGGCATTAAGAAGGATTATATTCTCAGTGACCAGCTGAAATATATTCCCCTGATGTTGTTACAGGGTTCTGGTCATACAGTCCCAGAGTATAAACCTGTAGAGGCACTGGCATTTTATAGCCGTTGGCTTGCTGGGGAAAAGATATGAAACAAAAATCATGATGTTCCTGAATCCTGAGAGAGTTCAAAATAAGGAATAGATCATAGATTCTGTAATTTATAATTGAAGTCGCGCTCCTTTCATGAAGACTGATGATTAAATCATGAAAAAAAGATACTTTACAGTACTTTAACGTGTCGCAGGGCATTGGATAAGAAACATTGGACAGAAGAAGCTTGATATACCGTTTATTATGTGGAATGGCTAAATTATAGCTCTGGTTTTCTACTACAATCTATGTGTAATTCATCATCTTATGGTTATATATACGTGCTTATAACGATGGAAGGACTTGGTTAATAAAGAGGTTTTGATGCTAAAGGAGTTTTGGGTTTTGTGGATTATCTAGTAAACAAAACGATACGATCTGTACTTGTGTATTAGTATTAACCTGGAATGTAATGGTTCGTTGTTAATTTAGTTGGCAATAAAAATAAATATTATATTTTCATAATAATTTCTTTTTCTAAATTTAGGATAAGACTCTTACATAAGGTGCTTAAATATAAATGAAATTGTGATTTGAAATAAAGTTTAGAGATTTTTCTATTTTTTAATATATTGACTACATTGAAAATTTTCATTATTGTATTTAAAGTTAATAATTTCTATTTTTTCTTCATTTTAGTTGATCTGAAAATATATAAAAAATAATTCTTTTTCTCATTTTTCATTTGGAGAAAAAATAGTACTAAAAAGTTAAAAAATGATGATAGAAAAAAATTGTCAATATATGTCAAAAATATGTTATCTTATATAAAATTATAACTATGCATAAATCTCATAAATATAATTGATTTGCATTTCCAACACTATAAAAACGTACCACATAAATTAACTTACAAATTTTATTTAACGTTTTATTTATATTTTATTATTTATGATATTATTTTTAAAAAATGTATAATCATATATTTTATTCCTTATCCATATCAAAAATCAAAAATAAAATTAGTTAGTAAGACCCCAAATTGTAAGTAATTATCAAGTAATATATAAGATGATTTTTAGGATTAATTTGTTTTAAACTCTTATCAATTAATTTTTTTTTTCAACAAGGTCAATTTTAAAATATATTTTTAATTCCATATAATGTCAAATACATACTAATATTCTAATTTATTTTGTATCGTTTATATACTAAAATATAATATATGATCTTTTAGTTCATTAATTTTAATAATTTGTTAACTAAAATTCATGTTATGTATATTTGTATTTATATAATATAATGAGTAATTTATAATATCTATCTTAAAATTTTAAACATTGAATCATTTTAAATATCATTAATAATTTTCTACATAAAATATAACTATTTAATTATATTAATTTACGTTTAATTTATTTCTTAATTTCTAAAAAATATTATATGCTAGCACGGGCAATATCGGTGGTTAGTGGTATTAACAATGGAATGGAATGGGTCAAAGAAACTTGATGATTTTAAAAAATACAAATGATGGTTGCCAAAATGAATTGTCTAGCTTCTCAAATGAATACATACTTACGTGAGAATGAAGCAGTTGGGCCAACTGGTTTAAAAATAATTTGATTATGGGCCAAGTTGAAGCCCAACTATGGCTTAAGCAGGAGAAACCCTAATTTAGGTGGCTGTGGCCTGTATATATACATATACGGCTCTCTATTTCTTGAGGGGAAGCAGCAGCAGCTTATATCCTGGTCTTGGTCTGAATATGATTCATTATCAAGGCACTTATTATACTTTTACACTTGAACATTATTCACTGCTTGTTTGTTTATCTATCTAATCTAAAGCAGCAGCAGCAGCAAGTCAGCTTCTTGAGTGGATCTTGATGTATACCTACGGTCCAGTCAATTATTGTATCTATACAACTTGCTATACCAATAGTATTATTAACTAGTCAGTATCACTCGCCTGAACATGATTCTCCACCTGATTGTTCAGGCCCTTATTATACTGTCACACTCAACTTCTTATTTTTTGCTGATGCAAACCCACTCTGTCCCATAACCTATTCATGTTGTGAGGCAATTTCTTGGTTTGCTATATTCTATCCAATTTGACTCGTTTGCGTGATCTTGTCCATTTGATCATATCAAACACATAATTGGATTACATTTCATTTTTCGTTAAATTTTTGATATGGTTTTTGGTACTGGTTTGGTCACTATTCGTAAAATGATACGACAATTTGATTATTTCCGACTTTTGAGAATCGACACAATGACTTTAATCTATGGCCAATGTGGTTCGCAGTGCGGTTGAAATTGATTGTCAGGTTTAGAAATTAAATTCAAGTCTCAGAATAAAATGTAAAGGTGGTTGACCTGAAAGAGCATCATCTCATAATATGATTTTGACTGTAGCTGTAAAGAACCGTTCGAAAAGAAATCACGTACAGAAAATATTATATTATATATAGAGATTATTTCACATAATTTTTTCGGGTTTACGAAAATGTTATTATAATTAACCAAGATAATCAAATAATATTTTTGAGGAAAATTTTAAAAATGTTCTCTTCTTATATATAAATCATACATAATATTAAATTAATAATAAAAAAAATATATAAATAAATATTAAAGGATAAGAACCGGTGTTCCAAAAAATAATGTATAAAAGATTTAAAAATCTTCACAAATAGATGGACGATTTATTGGAAATTGGGTTAAAAAATGATTTTTTGAAAAATCGGTCAAACAATTGGCGAGATAGAAAAAAATCGGTTAAAATGATTAAAAATTAGTCAAAATTAATGTCTTCTTAAAAAAATTAAAATTTATAATTAATATATTTATATTACAATTTTCAATAATTTGCATTGGTCAATTAAAATTTAAGTTCGAAATTGAAAAAATCTTTTATTCCGAAAACATGAATATAAGTTCTAACTAGAATTTTTTGTCTTATAATTTTTGTATATTTAATTGAATTGAAAAATCGGAACTTGAGTTAAATTTAGACTAAAGGAGTGCATACAATTTGCATTTTGAAAAATACCTTAAAATTTGTAATTATTTAATAAAGATTTCAAAATATTAGTATTTAATTTGAATTTATAAATATCTATAAAAATTTAATGTATAAAATGATAAATTTTATAATTTTTTATCATTTTAAAAATCCATCAATAATCCATAAAATTTGGAACCCAACTTTCATGGAGTACATCATTATTAATGGCTGAAAAGACAATGAAGAACTTTACATCTATGCCAATAGGCACATATTAGAAAAACTGATATATAAATTATTATTATATTTATAGAGAAGGCTCAATGAGAAATTATTTATTTGAGTTGAATAATCAATTTTTATTTTGTCAGGGATTGTGGTATTATCAATGTAATCAACTAATACTTACTTAGATTAATTAAATATTAACTAAATAAAACATACTGTCATATACACATTAACAGTATGTTTAAAATGTCACTTGTAATAGGATGTACAAAAAGTCAAGTAGGTGACAGTAAGTATCAATAGTTACTGTCTTGTACAAATGTAATAAATGATCTATGAATTAGAAGTTCACAAAGTGTTCATACACAGTATAGATCAAATCATTGACAGAAACATTCTACAAACTGAAGTCTACGACAGCACATTCAAGTGACAACATCTTTTGGAACAAACGACATCAACTATTCCTTGACAGTAAATTTGGCGGATAATGAAGACTCTATGATAGCAAGTTTTACTGACAGCAACTATTCCTTGATAGTAAACTTGACGGAGATTGAAGAATTGAAGACAACAAGTTTTCTGACAGTAGCTTTGGCGGAGATAGTTGACAACATGTTTGGCGGGATAGTTGACATCATGTTTGGCGGGATAGTTGACAGTACCTTTGGATGACAGCATGTTTTAGAAGACTGGCAAGTTTGACAGTAAAATATGCGGAATCAAAAATGCTATCACCAAAGAGAAACTAAAGGTTGACAGTAACCTTTTGGTGAAGCTGACAGTATGTTTCAAGAAGCAGACGAAGTAAAGTTCATTCACTGATTGATCTTGATAACTCTACCTAGTCTGTCAAGTCTACTACTGCAACTTGAGAAAAAGCAAGCAAAAAGATGAAGCGTGTTCATGGAGTTAAGAATGTCAAATCCTCTCGGAACAACTTTATCTACAAATGGAATGAAGACAAATTTGAATTGAAAAAGTGAAGTTTCTATTTCAAGTATTGTCCTAGATACAAGGGAAAGTACACTTGTAAGTGATATATATATTTTAGTATATATACACACATCTCACAAACACTTTCTCTTATGCAACTTAGCTTAACTTTTCTCAAGTATAGAAACTTTAACATTCTGTTGTTATTGTATCTATTGAAGCTGGAAAACTCTTTCCAGTCAGTTGTAGCAAAAACAAAAATTAATAAAATTAAATTTTGAAGTAAAACACATTGTGTTTTTTAGTTGCTTACTGTTGTTTGTTTTCATGACTTGAATTTATTATATCTTGTTCTGTTGTTAGCAAGATTAGCGATAAAATATCAAGTTGCATTCAACTCCCCTTCTGCAACACTCTTTTTGTTTAACATATTTTATAAGAATTTGATTAACAAATAATTATAGAATATTTTATAAAAAAACATAAAAAACCAAAAATAATTACAAAACAAACAATAAAAATTACATAATATACAAAAAATAGAGAACACTAATGGTCTAATACCGAATAGTGTTCTGTAATTTTGAAGTCTATATTTTTTTTATATGTTGTGTACTTATTTTGTTTGTTTTGTGATTGTTTTTTGTGTTTTTTTAATTTTTTTTACGTTCAACAATTTTTTCATGTGTTATGTAATTATATTTGTTGTTGGTTACTCAGTTACTTAAATAAAGGAGTTTCTCATTAAATCTAAACCTATATTTATAATATATCACTAATATTTTATAAGTTTACCACTGAGTATCAATTAAAACAAAATAAAATATTCATTGGTTGTTAAATATTACATGTGAGCTATTATTGATTATAAAATACAAATTCAAAAATAAAATTAAAAACCTTGATAATTGAATAAATTAAACCGAAACGAATAGAATTGTCGTTAAACTAGTTCGAATTCACTTCGGTTTAATATATTTACGAATAACTCGTACAAACTTATAACCCGTGCGAAACACGAGATAACTAATATTTAAGTAAATTAATTTTATATTTATTTTTATATTGATATTTAATATAAAATTTTATAATATTAAGAATTTATGTTAATATTATATGTTCTCTTATTTTATATAAATTTATTCTATTTAATATAAATTTGTTATAATTTGAACTCGTATTATAATAAATATATAATTGAGTTTAAAAAATAAAATTTTAGTCAATATATATATGTATATAGTTAGAGCCCGTATTATAATAATGCGAAGAAGTAGATTTTTGTATTTGTCTCAGAATAGTTTTGTTGATTAATTGTTATATTTTTAAAAAATATAATAACCATTAGATTGTAATTGTTATATTTTATTATTATACAATAATATTTATATATTAATATTCATAAACTTGGGGTTAGATGTATGATATATAATTTTTATAAAATTAGATTTTATTAAAATTAAATTGTTAAAATCATTTTTATGATTCACATAAATTTAGACCGTCAGGAACCTTATTCGGTTGAGTACATTACCGATCTAACAAAACTTTTAACCTTAGCAATTATAATAATATTGTAGTATTGATTAGATTCGATTAATATCGAATTCGCATTCGGATAAAAAATAGTGTTAGATAATATTAGCAAATATTATTTAATTTAATAATTTTCTGCCTCGGGGACATGAAGCATGGAAATGGACTGAAAGTCTCTCCCTTTGAAAGACGGGGCGAATTCGATTTGTATTGACGGGTCTAGTAGTGTTATTACTTATTAGAGTGGTAGTTAGATACGATATACAGTACAGGGACAGCTTAGCCCAACCTCACCCTGTGAATAAAACAGAGCCCAACTTGATTTAAACAAGAAAAGACGCCAACATGAAGCAATCAAGATGATGATGATGATGATGATGGCAAGGGGATTATTATTATTTGCTTCCAAGAAGCAGTTGAAGAATGTTGTTTTCATCTACAAGCCTTTGTTGTCTCAATCCCTCCCCAGTAATCAAAGGTGCTTACTTACACTATCATCTAAGTATATCCTTGTGTGTTATTCTATCATTTTGTTCTTAATTTACTAGTATTATTATTTTCTTGTATTGGATGTCTTAAAGTTGCTAAAGATTTCAACTTTTGACATGTTCTTCACTTCTTTGTAGTTTTCATCTAGTAAGCAAGTGCTGGAAAATTATGAATCGAGAGTAATGACACTATCATAAGCTAATTTTTATATATTAAGGCAAATAAGAACTCGCTTGTGAAGAATGAATGTGTTAATCTTATATAAGGTTTTTAATCTACATCTTGCTAATCTCATGTTTTATTAGCTTCTGTGATGTTATGCGCAAGTCATTTGGTCGTCAAGTACCTGCTTTATCACCACTCTACGAATTTCAAAGATTTCACCGTAAAGGTAGTCACTTGATCCACACAAGTCGGTGGTTGAACCAAGTTAATCAACCTGTGAAGCCTACGGGAAGCTCTACTCACACCGAGGGCGAGGGCGAGGGCGATGCTAAAATTAAGAGGAAAAAATTAAAAGGAAAAAGAGCAGTTGTAAAGTGGCTAAAGTTCTTCAGGTTTAAGAAGAAAAAGGACTATGAAAGAATGACTGCTGAGGAAAAAATTCTGTATAAAATGAGAAAGGTAATTTTACTCTTGCTTTATAATTTCTTTTTTATGAGAGTGAAAACCAAACAATTGATATGAGATTTTTATATGATACTATCCTTTACTTATGTTAGTTCTCGAATTTTACTTTAACTTGATTTGGAAATCAACTTGATATCATAGGACATGTTTGTTTGAATATATAGGACATGTGTTATGCTTGTATCAAACCATAATAAAGAAAACCTGTCAATATGAAATTAAACTGTATTGGATTTTACCGGTGATAGTGTGAGATGCAGAAGGTCATTGTTGAAATGGCTTATCTTTTCCTTCATGATGCTTTCCCCAGTTTGACACTACGTTTTACAGTGACTTACTACTCTCGTAGATGTTGTGCTTACTAGTTGTTACGTGGGATATACTGCTAGAATCACTTCTGAATATATTACACTGTTTCAACCTTATCTTTCGAAACTAGTACCTTATGTCTCTTATGTTGAATGACATGCTGTAAAATCATTATAGCACATCTATCTTTGTAACTAATGGAAAGAACTGATCAGAAGTAAATTATATTGTGCTTTTCTATGTTATCTTCTTTATAACACATCCATCTTTTAAACTAACATAAAGAACTGACGTAAATTATATTGTGTTTTGCTATGCCGAGTTTCTTGTAGAGCATTTAAGCTGGAATTGCAGCTGTGGTAGATTTATGTTAAAGTGGTCTCAATCAATTGAAGAATAAGCATGGACATTGTATTTGCATATCATTATGTTGCATATTGTAATTTCTATTAGTGTCATTACATATCCTTTACAGGCTCGGAAAAAGGAAGAAAGGTATGTTGAAGCTCTTAGAAAACTTGAGCCTAAGGAATCAGCAGAAACGAAACATGATCCGGAGATATTAACCCCAGAAGAACACTTTTTCTTTTTAAAGATGGGGCAAAAGAGCAAGAATTATGTGCCAGTTGGAAGACGAGGAATTTATCAAGGAGTAATCCTGAACATGCACTTGCACTGGAAGAAGCACCAGACTTTGCAAGTAGTGGTTAAGACATTCTCACCAGAGGAGGTAAGGGAGATTGCAGTAGAGCTGGCAAGATTGACTGGAGGGATTGTTCTTGACATTCAGGAGGATAATACTATCATAATGTACAGAGGGAAGAACTATTCTCAGCCACCAACAGAGATAATGTCACCAAGGATCACTCTCCCTCGGAAGAAGGTACGGGGTCCACTGTTCTTCACCTTATCTGGTTACAATCACTAAATATTAATGAAAGATCGTGACCTTAAGAAAGTATCACAAGGCGTCATATCATGCTAATAGTTCGTCAAATCTCATCATCATATTATTTTTACCTAGTAAAAGTATCACATGCTCATATCTCCTTAGCTAGTGACGACATAGACTCAAGGTGGAACTAGCCCATGGCTAGCCAAAGCTAAACGCCTGCCAACCTTTAAAATTGTCAGGAAAAATCATAGTCCCAAGTCCCAACCGACCTTCAAAAATTAGTGGGAATTTTTTTTATCCCCTAGGAGTATGAAAGAAAGAGGATGCTATTAACTTGACACTGCAAGTGTAAAAGAAAATAAATAAATTTATAATAGTGTTAAGGGATGATATTTTGAAATGTTTTTTTTCTGTTTAAGAATGTGAAATGGCAATCGTTCCACTTAACTGGTTTCTGTTTAGGGAGGCATGTGAGCATGAGTAGGGCTAGAGACCTCTTAAAAACTGTCACTTATTCAGTTAATAATGATTGCATACATCCTGAGAGGTGTTATTACAACATTCACTAATGAAGTTACTCTGCAATGTTATCAAAATATGCACGATCTTGTGCATGGTTGCATCCGTAGCACTAGTGTCGGCATGTAATATTAGTTATATATATATTTGTTTATAATTTCTTTGTGCGGTGCTTGTATGTTTTGATCATGTTTTTGACTAATGCAGGCTTTAGACAAATCCAAGTACCGAGATGGCCTTCGAGCTGTAAGGAAGTATATACCAAGACTTGAACAGGACCTTGATCTGCTTAGAGCAAGGGCCAAAAACCAAGCTGGAAGTAATTTGGGGCTAACTGAAGAAAGTCAAATTAAAAACATGCCCGGGCTTACCAGCAAAACCCAGTTGAGTGACATTACAACTTGCAACTCCAGAAACCTTTCCGAAGAACAATTGGAAGGCTCTTTAAAGCTACAAGAACTAATGGCTCAAAATGATGAATGCCGGGATTCAGATTCCATCACACATTCAGATTCTGAAGCCCTGTCAGATATTTTTGAGACGGAGTCTGATACTGAGAATGAGAAGGCAGAACAAAATTTATATTTGGATGAGTTTGACAAGTTCCCTGCAAGGAATGAAGGGCAGACAGATGATTTTGAAGTGCACCTACGTCAAATATCTGCAGACTCAAAGATGGACAAGTCGCGGGAAAAAGATGCTGAAATACCCAACCTTGACGAGGTTGATCGGATGGTTCTACGAGCTGCTTCACTTTTAAAGAAAAAGAGAAGATAAAATTGATTAATTGAATATATTTATCAAAGTTTATGGCTAGTTATTGGATTGTATTCACAGTTTTAATATATTGATTCCTTGGTTTAGTTCTACTCCATTCCATTTAAAATCCCAAATCTGCTGTATCACACGTTAAAATACAAATCTTCAGGACATAGCTAGTCACAACTCACAAGCTGTACAAAGTTTAGTTTTAATGTGATTCTTTACAAACAGGTCACTGTAGAACATGAATGGTACATTCTTTACAAGAGAGTTTTTTACATGGGAATGCTTGTCTGCTTGTAACAATATTCTTTGCTACAAGCAGACAAGCATTCCCATGTACCACAATACAGTAACTGATCTTATGTGGTAAACGGGAAAGTCTCTTAATACCACAACACATTTATCATTCTTTCCACTAGAGTACCTTCCATCCTCTACAAGAGAGTTTTTTATATATATACATAATGGGGAAAAGGGTATGAAATTTTCCAGACTTGGCTGCTTTCACTTACATCATTGCCTTGCAACCTTCTGTCATGCTGGAACGTGGTTTGCTATCTGGCCCAGAATGGTCTAGTATTTTCAACACATTAGCACTGCTAATTACATAAGAGTCTGCGCCAAAGGATTCTCTTATCAACTTCTGAGCAACGACATTGATCAATTCACATCACCAACCCCGCATGCCTGGCATACTCATGATAGAATTGCTTAGCAGCGTCTTCTGAGTCAAACTCCATTCCAATGCATGGCTCCTGAAGATCTGAATCATACTTTGTTCGCACAGAATCTGCTGATTTCCAGCAGAAATGACTTTTGTCTCAGCCCCAGCATCCAAGGCCACTTGACAGAAATCATTACTCATAAACACTATAAACATTAAAGCTAGTCAATCACAAATGTCAGCTTATTGTTGACCCCCTTCATTCATTTCCACTTAACAAATTTATGTCCAATAACATTCAAGCTGAAGATATCCTGTCATGTAATTGTCGGAAAATGTGGGGAGTAAGCCCACATTGACAAATCATTTTGAGCATCGATTTGAGTAGGCCTCGATTGCATGCATAACCCATAACCGGTATGTTTTCCTATGAGGGTTTTCCAATGCATTATGCATATTTAATTACTCAAAACGGCCAAGAGGTAGATGAGATATGATGATCTAAACTATGTTTGTAAAAGTGGAAAATTGACTATGTAAATGAGGGTGTTTATAGTAATACATGTTTGTTGTGTTTAGGTGTGTTATTACCAAACATTCATGTTTGCTGCACAGAGTTTTAATATCCTTTATTGTTTATCGGTATTTTTCATGCATCTAGACAATTTGATTAAATATAATTATGTGTTTGCATATATGTTTATTTTTAAAAATATATATTAAGATTTAGATTACATGATATCTATACTATATTATTAAAGCAGAAGTGCCAATAACAAACACAAACTGCACATCTTAAACAAGTATATATAGAATATACACAAGAGTGACAAGATAGTGCCCTTGACAACCAATATCCATTTACATTGCATAAAATGTCACTAACTGACAAGTGGAAACCATTGGAGCATGAGTTCATAATAAATCTACTTCTAACAGTACCGTGCAAAATTACAGGGTTTCGAGTATTTAGTTATAATCATTTTCAAGTATTTCATTTTTAACCTTGATAAATGAATAAAATTCTTTGTGGATAAAGGTCTACTTGTAGTTACTAAAATTTATTCGGAAAATAAAAAAATTATCAGTAAAGCTACACAATAACACTTTGATAAGCAAACACAAGCTACAGAAGTAGCTGCATGTCTATCAAGTAAACAATTGTCAATTGATTTCACAATGCAAAATACAATTTATGTTGCAAAATAGCCTGATAGGAATTGACTAACAATATCAGCACTAGCAACATAATTCCACAGCTTCTCCACGCGATAGAAAAACAAAATTTAGAGATCTACTTGATAAACATCTAACAATTTTCACTCTCCGGTTTAGGCTAGGTGAAGTAGATTCAAGTTCATTGTATCTTGTTGTACATACACTGACAAATGACGATGCTCTCAGGATTGTTTAGAAGCAGGTGATGGACACATTTGGTTTGCTCAGTTTACAATGATGCCAATGTAACCTTTGACAACCCTACCATCCATACTTGGCATGTGTTTCAGCTTTGGTGAGAAATCCTTTGGCTCTCCTCTCTGCGAGCTCCATCTCCTTCTGCCTCATGTCAAAATACAGAGTACCAATCTGATGCTTCCTCTTGTGCAACTTTGAAGGCTTCCCTTTCGCAGAAACAGGCTACAACATAAAAGGATTGTCATTAAGAAACACATCTCATTCCAGGCATTAAACTATACTTTTTTTTACAAAATGAATCATTCAAACTTTCAAAAGATATCAACAATCTCATGCTGGGCACATTTATTGTTTTTGGTTGGGGTGACTGAAATTGGGATGAAATGAAATGATAGTTGTACAATATTAGATTATTAGGGAAAAATGTTCATAACTTTTTGTACTATATTATGGAAAGAAGTTCATAATTTTTCATGACTTCCTCCATTCTATTCCTAGCAATCTAAAATAGAGCTCAAACCCACCTATTTGAGAAAAAATGATCCATTCTCCTTTTTATTTTTTTAAACAAATTTTATAATAACAAATTGCACTCCCAAATTATTTGTTCACTCTTACAGTCTTCCCTCCATTCTTTATTCTTGAATTTCTTTCACACTATTTCATTCCATGCCATTCTCTCCCACCAAACACAACATAGGTTCCCCGAAAACAATGCAGGTTCAGCTAACAGATAGCATGCTAAAAATCTCAATGCCAACATTTAGCTACATGGGATACTTAAAACATAATAACAGCACATCAGCACCTCATCTTATTCTTTGTTTGGTTGAAAGAATGGATAGGGGCCGGAATAAAATGAAAATTATGAATAAAACTCTGGGTGAAGAAATGTATTAGAGAATAGTAAAATTAAATGGAAGTGTAAAAATTCTTTGTAATGATGTTAGTAAAGAAAATGAGCAGTAGTACTAATATTATAAAGCACTCATCCCCAAATTTGTGGGATTGAACTATAGTTCAGATCCTCAAAATGAGCAAAAGGAACATTATTTTCAAAACAATGTTTCGAACATTCATGATCATAAAAAAAATATCCTTGTTCAAGCTCAGTCATATGCCTGTTTGGTAAGTTCACATATAAGTCAAAATCTACTTAAGTTCTATGTATATGTGAAAGAGCTTTTGACTTAAAACTGACTTCTAAGTTGTATACTAAAAAGTAGAAATGAGGTTACTTATTTTAGTGACATGTTTCAAATTTGTAATATAGTTTGACAAATTCGTGTAACTTCTAGTAATTTTTATGTCTGTCATCCCTTTCTTCTTCTTTTCTTCAATGTTTTTACATTCATAAATTATACATTGTTAGTTAAACTATCCTATCCAAAGTGATAATAGCTTATAACCAAGAAATTACACTTACCTAACAAGTCATTAATTAATTGTCTAAGTGCGGGGGCGGCAGAGCATGTTTTAACGGTGCAGCAAGAAATATTAATGAAAGAAGCAGCAAGAAAGGGAAATCAAGAACCTGGTAAGAAGGACCGAATGCAATTCCAGTCAACTTGGCAGTGTCCTCCCTTGGTCTATTCTTCATCAATTCATCCTGCTTAATCTCTATCATTTCTGAAGGAAAATCGTTCCTGCCTCTCTTTCCGGAACTTCTACCCATAATTTCGATGGGCATGGTCTGAGTTGTTGTGTTGGACTTGTCAATCCATTTATTTTCATATTGTTGGTCGTAATTGGTGTCATAACCAGGATAAGTAACATCATAATTTGCATAGTTGTCAGGGAAATTTGAAGCATCATTGTAGGCAGGACCATAAGTAGTATCATAATTTTCATTACTAGTTGGGGTTGGAACCACATTAGAAGCAACAGCATTATAGTCAGTACTAGTATAACCAGTATCGTAATTTACGTAGCTGTCATTGACCGAGTTGTGAATACGAGTAGGAGTATCATTACCATTCGTAGAGGTAGGTGCATCGGCTTGGAGTATTGATCTACGACAAGTGCCCGAGGAGGAGGAGGAGGAGGAACCACCACCACCCAGAGACATTGAGTTTCTGGGAGCAGGAATAACAGACGAGATGGATTTAAAAGAGGAACCCCCCTTGATTGAATTCAAAGATTCTGACTTTTTTATTTCTTTATCCTTGTCGATGATATCATCGTCGTCATCAGGAGTGATTGGATTAATAGGAGGGCGAAATTGGACGATCTTCTTGGGAAATTTAGAAGGTGGGGGGTGTTGGGTTTGGGATTTGGGCTTGGGAAGGGCTGAAAACAAAGAGGAAGAGGAGGGTTTAGGGTTATTGGGGGTTGTTTGTTGTTGAGAGGAGGAAGAACAAAGGGGTTTAGAGAGATTTGATTTGGGCGGTTGGAGAGAGGAGAATACCATCGATGGAGGGGGGAGATCATCACCTTCATCTTCTGAAGATGAACCATAACTTGCTACCAATGATTCCATCTACTAATTCAAAACAGGATTGCAATTCATCGATTTAGAGAGAGAGAGAGATAATTCTAGTATCTTACTAAAAGAGAGGCCGGATAGAGCCAACTCCCAAGGGAAAACAATTAGTGGATGGGCTTGTTTCAAATATTTTCTGTAAATCCGGCCCAACCCAATCAACACTGAATTTTAATCGAAAAGCCCACATTTTTACGCATGCATCTCAAGGACCGACCCAACTGTTAGCAAGACCCTGAGGCCGAGCCTCCCTCAATCAACAAGATAGTGCATGTATGTGTTTGATTAAATGGCAGCAGGAGCACTGCAAAATCTGAAGCATCATCTACATCTATCCCCCCGCTGCTTCACTAGTCCACCAATTTCTGGTATTTTGATTGTTACTACTCTAGTTCCACATTTCTGTCTTATATTTACTCTGACTTTTTATAATATTGCTGTTCAGTTAGGCGGGTCAAGTTGTTGGAGCATTATCCCACCAGGACCTTTGCTACTGTTAAATCTTCAAAGCTTCAACCACACACACACAACAAGTAAAGCATTGTTTTTTGTTGATTGAGACAGCATATATCAGTGATGATATCAACTCTATGTTATTGCAATTTCATCTGTCATATCACTCTTGTTGTCCCTATCAGCAGGAGGAGACTGGACGATGTATGTCTTGAAAGGTTTCAGCAATACAGCAGAACCTTTATACAGTCCTGGATCCTACAAGGTGCAATATCCCGTTATGTTTATGTGCAGCTCATATATGCTCTACTCACGCTTCTTGTACCTAATTTAATTAAAACGGATGATATTGTGTTCACACTTGCAACACCAGTGATTTGTTAGTTTTTACTTATTCAGAATTAAATCAAAAACGTTATGTATAGGCTTTAAGTTGTCTCTATCTCTTTAGGCAAGGTCTTTGTTGATGGTAAGGTGATAAATAAAGCTGGAACTCCCGTGTCCGATAAATCTGTCGTCGAGATCAATGCTGAAATTCCAAAATATGTATGTAGGTGATGATTCTTTGCGAAATTTCTACATCCTCATTATATCGACTTTTCCACAACTATGATAGACAGACCTTTTGATTGATTTTATTTTGGTTTGTACTTCTAGGGCAGGACATAAATTGGAGGCTGCCATTGAGCAACTTGGTATTGATGTGGCTGGAAAAGTAGCTCTTGATTCAGGTTTATCAACTGGAGGATTTACTGATTGTTTACTTCAGTACGGTGCTTCGTTTGTTTATGGAGTAGATGTAGGATATGGACAGGTAATAAAACTCAATGGTTAGTACATATAATGTACTCCCTCCACATTCTTGATATCTTATTCTTAAGCTCAAGAAGTATATTATAATTTGGGGACTTCATCAGTGCAGTGAGCTCTACCTTTAACTTGTAATAACATAATTGAAAAATGTATGATATTTGTTTTATGTTCTGCAACTATAAAAGCAAATATGGCTCGTGAAGATTAGAAACATCAAAGATTGAACTGTATCTTACTTGGCTGGCAATTCGTTTTCTCGACCTTTTCTACTGTTGAACAGACTGCTTGACTGATTATTGTGCTATTTGTCGCAAGTAATGAATGCTGGTCGCATTTCAGGTGGCGGACAAAATCCGCCGTGATGAGCGTGTATCTGTAATAGATCGGACAAACTTGAGATATCTTTCTGAACTGCCTCAAAAAGTTGATTTGGTGACGCTGGATCTCTCATTTATATCCATACTCCTGGTAAACTGGCTTTGGGCTGAATGTTTTTGTCTTCTTGCATTAGTAAAATATTCATTTAATCAATTTAGCTGATTATCCGTGCGCATTTAGCCAATGGATCAGCAAAATAGACATTTTGCTTACTAACTTGTGGCAATTGCTCTTTTAATATTTTTATAATTATAGTCAGCTTTACTGAAGCTTAATCATGGTTCCTGTATACATCTTTTTTCTTTTTTTTGGCTAAATCTGTTTACATCTTTTTCCCCAATTATATGCAGGTCATGCCTGCTGTGGTCAATTTAATGAAACAAGATGCTGTATTGGTTACTCTGATAAAACCTCAGTTTGAGGCTCGCAGATCACAAGTATGGAGTCGACGCCTTTCTCTTTTTCTGATGCCTTTTAACTATGTGTCTTTAAATCAAGTATGGAATTATTCTCTGAATTAGAAAATTAACTCTGTTAGTACACAGAAGGATCATCAAGGTTGTGTAATCAAATATACATAATATTTTCTTTATTTTGGAAAGTAACTCTCAGGTTGAAAATAAATCTATCTGTATTACAGGTTGGAGGTGGAGGAATCGTGCGAGATCCCTTGGTTCATAAAGAGGTAGCTACTCTGATTTGTGTTAAACCCCATTAACATATTATCATGCACCATGTTTGCATTTCAAGGGCACTTTTTTTCCTGAAAACATGAATAACTGAACTGCAGCTCTCTATCAGATTTACGCCCATTATAACAAATTCTAAATGGAGCTTCTTTGTCCTATACCTGTTGTAAGAAATTAGAATCATATCGGCTTGTAATTACTTTAGCATCTAAAGGTCATTGGGTTTCTAGCTCAGAGCAATACATTTATGAACCAATTTGACACTTGTATGTTTATTTATAAGAAAACTGCAGTTACCTTGTTGCATGTAATCCGAGCAATGCACAAGACTTATTCACATATCTGTAGCACTCTTAAATAGAGTACTAGATGTACTATATGTTCTGAAATATTCTGTAAGCAGCAGCGCGCGCACCCACACACACACTATAATTAATATTATTAACATATTTAGTGTTATGTATATGTTAATTAATCTAACAGTTGATCACCACATCATTCCTTCTGACCAAACTGCGAGTACGAAGTTTAAGTAATTAGTCTTGGGCATCTGCAGGTGCGTGAGAAGATAATTAACGGTGTGGAAAATTTTGGTTTTCAATGTAAAGGCTGGATTGAATCTCCTCTGAAGGGAGCTGAAGGTAATGTGGAGTTTTTGGCGTGCTTTAGTAGAATAGCTGTGGAGAGTACTGATCTCTCAGTTGCAGAAGACAGTGGAACTGTGAAGTGAGAACAAATTCGTTTATCACAGTTGGCCCCATTACAAGCAAAACATGATTTGAAATCGTTGTAAAATTGCATTAAGCTAGATATTATGTCTGCTGTAAAAGATTTGAATTAATATTAGTTTCTTTTACAAACGAAATGATTCACCAAAGCACCACTGTTTACCACTTTCAAATGATTCTGAGAGATACAGATATGGTTTATTGCTCTTTATTTTTTCCTGCTAACTGAAAACATGATTTATAGTTGATTATTGTAATATGTGGTTCGACCAAATTTTGTATTGTGATTTGTGTCTTTCATCTTCACCATGTTTTGATTAAATTGCACCGAGTCAAGTCTTCTGTGCATGAAAATGCAATACTTTCTACTTCATTACTCCTGCTTTTAATTAGATTTAGCAAAAAATAAATATACTTGTTTGGCTGTGTCAGGATAATTGACATCGACAGTCGCTATTAAAGTTCACAAAGAAAAACATCAAAATCTCTGTTAGTGGGATAATCATTCAGCAAGCATGCTATCTATCTAACAAAAGTAAGATGCAACCCAATTTTTTACAATTAAGAAACTACACAACTAAACTCAATGCTGCTGGAAACAAGTTGATAGGCTGCATGTAAATCCAATTCTGGAAAATAGGATGCTAACAAAAAAGAAAAAAAAAAGAGAAAATCAACCTCAACAGGGGAAGAACATATTTATGACGATTATGCTGAAAGAGACGACTTTATCAGATAATTGTATCGCTGCATTCCACATCGCTAGCAGATATCCAAGCATCAATAGGAGCTGATTAAATCTTAAGGACTTGTCATCAGCTTTTTGGCTTTGATGGAGTTGGAGACGACGGTGGTTTTAGATCTGGGTACTGCATCCATATTATAAGGTCAATATCATATTTGAGAAAGTAATGGATGACTGCATTCATTAAGTTACATGTAGATATATACAAGTCACGTACAAGTAGTCAGACAGATCAAAACTGTCCACAATATAGTGAGCACAGAATGCAGTGCGATTAATGTGGTGATAAACCTGAATTGTGATCATGCTCCTTGTTTCTTGATATTTTAATTATAGATCTTGGCCTATTATAGTAACAAGATGACTAAACCAATGTCACTTATGATATAGACCTAAGAATATAATTTTGTGTGCGAGGGTGGATCGGAGCCAATGGAGTCAGGCATTTGAATATGTTTGTTCTTATGTCCAATAGCTAACTTGGAATTTTCACTTGGCACTTGAATTATAGGTCATGTTACAAGTAAATTGGAATACAATGAAATGCTGCAACATCAAGAGCATGATTCACTGATAATGGACTCTAATATATTTCCCTTGTAAAAGAAAAGCATTCATTAATGTCGCATGCAATTTAACAAAGTTCTAAGTTGTTGGAAAATACAAATGATTGAGTAAGATGGGGTGCAAAAATAATTTTATTTAGCAACAATATGGTCCACTATGTTTGCATACCTTAGGATAGGGAGACAATGATCTTGCACTATTTTTTGTTTCTGCAATGGGTTCAACAGACTTGCTTACATATCCATTAGTCGTATGAGTGCTGCTACTCGCAGAGGAAGACTGATCTGCATTTTCACTTTGTTGGTTAATTTCTCCATATATCTCAGGCTGTTTCAACTTTCCCCCCCTTTTCTTGGGGAAAATGTGCACAGATGGAGGGAGAAGTGTCTCTTGTATTGACTGCAATGAAAGTAGATATAAGTGTGGGATAATAGTTTACGACATTTTCATTGATAGAAATTAAAATTTTGGGAATGGGATATATAACAAAAAAAATTATTAAAAATAATAGAACACATTATGTAGGTTGGTACATTTATCTAAAGTCTAAACTTCACTTGCAAAATAAAAGCTGATATTCCTTTTTTATGCTATGGACAACACAACTCTCTCCAAAAAACTCATAACCAGACTTCAGTTTCCCATCTATATCTAAAATCTGAAAATTTACTTCAGTGATATGGTCACAAGTGTGGCATCTTACTTATTTTGATTCGGTATATTATTGTTTCAACTTTGAGAATTTCTGTGGCTATACTAAATCACCAATAAAATGATACTAGTAATATTCAGAGTAACAACATCATCCTAATGGCAATATCCGTGAATCATTCAGATGCTCAGTAGATGCACCGACAAGTCAATCAATAAACAATCAACAGAATAAAATATTAAAATGGATATAACAAAAGTAAAGAGAAGGAAGAATACCAGCCACCCATTCTTTCCTTTAACACCACCCCGAATTGCATAGGCCTCTCTGAAACCATTCTTGAACAATAACTCAGCAACTTCCAAGGATTTATCATCAAAGCTACCTTCCACCCAAAACAAGTTAATCAGCAGTAGTAACCGCCATTACACGTAAACTAGTCAATATGCTTAAATTTCACAAAATTAATACAAGTATCAAAGTGTTCTAGTGGAACAACTTACCTGTCGAGAATACAGATTGTGGTATTTTGTGGATCCCCAAAGTTATCAAGCACTTTTTTCACAAAGCCATCTTCATGCCCTTGTTTATACTCAACCTGCACAACATTCTTATTCAAAATTTTTAAAATAGGTGAAGCCAATGTCCTCAAAGACTTTTCATCCCTAATATCAAGAAGCTGAACACTTGGGTCATCACGAAGCTTGCGAAAAGCATTGATAGCCGATATAAATTTGAATTTTTGCAAGTAATCTTCAGTGAGGGGGATAACAACAAGCCAAATGAAAGCAACTCCAGCAACAAAGAAAGGGTACCTAATGAAAAAGTCATCAATAGAAACCAAGAGAGCCTCTATGTTAATCTTGTTGGAGACTTGCTCAGCAGCTGGTAATGTTGTTGTTATTGTTTCAGAAGCAAAGCTAGAAAGAGGTAGAGACAACAAGGCTAAAGAAAGAAATGAGAGATGGGAGATTTGAAAAAGACAAGAGGGGTTGTCTTCAACAAGTGGAAGCTTCTTGATTAGTTGATATTGAGGAGAGTTTGTTCTGGGCAATTGGTGAAATGTTGGAACTTTGAGTGTGAATTTTTTCTTAGCTAAACAAGAAATGGGATTAAAATTGCAAGTGGGTAAGTTGTAATTTGAGAAAAAAATAATGGATTTTGGGTGGATTTTGGAGTGATTTCTCAAAGGTGGAGAAGATGATGAGAGGCATATAGAGAAAGAACAAGACTCCATCCCCTCAAATATAATTGGTTTTGGATTTGATAACAAAAGAACGATAAGATATGGGCATGTGTGTGTATATGTATTCAGTCTCTCCTAATTTTTTTTCTTTTTTGTTGCCAAGTTTAAATTAATGTGTAATGTATAAATTATGTTGAACTAAACGGTAATTGTTACCGAATAAACACATACGCCCTGAAACCATATGCCAAGCCTAAAATGTCCTTGCTTTAGTTATTCAAGTTATTTGTCAAGCAGGAAGCCACTAAACACATTAATATCTCAATAGTTTGTGTTGCACGGAAGTAATGAAGATTAAACTTAATATATAACTAGGTCTATTTAGAATATTATCCAGACAAGTGGGAGACAGCATTATCATTGTATTACAAAAGAATGTACAAATATATTACGATTTGCCCAAGCACTTTTAATTCACGTTCGTGGCCTTGTATTTCTCCTTGAAACTAGCTATGAAATCTTCCATACACAATCGATAAGTTTGCATTCCTTGAACCTTCCCTGCCAATTCCAACCCAATATTCATCCACTTCATTGCTGCACTAGCAGGCCCCATTCTTACTGGCAGAGCTGCCCTGTTCCATGCTGTCATTGCAAGCCATTTTCCCTCTTCAATAGGGTATTCACCTTCCTTCAGTCCCACCATAATTCGGTATGCTTGTCTATACATGCCATATACTGCATCATCATCAGTATCAGCCTTGTAAACGGCACTAAGGCTAATTAGTTTCCTCATAATCTGAGCCACAGATCCGTAATCTGGTGACTGGGAGTCAAGTAAGCTAGAAAGGCAGGTATTTAAGGCATAGGTGGCTACTTCAGGATTGGACCGGGGGCCATCTAATGAAATCAGGCCAATTTGAAGTAGATACTTAGGATTACAAGACTTTGAACTGGCAAAGCTTTTTATTAAGTGAAGTTGTTGGGGTCCCGTATCACTGAGCCTTGAATATAGATCGTAGGCATCCAAGGTGTGTATAAAGAAGAAATATGGTTCGATGTTGGTAGTCTGATCAATATTTGGTTTGGGACCAACAGAGCATGACAATAGGATCTGCATATAAACAAAAAGACATATCATACTGAATTCACAAAGCTTCTATTAACAAAATTGCACTATAAAACTAAAAGCATCAACATATGTTAAAGAGTTTAGCTGGAGGAACTTATAGTGGCGGCAAAAAGCAACAACCAAATTTTATTTCAAAGATACCTTTCCAGTCCTGTCTAGTAATTCGATGGCTTGTTTGACTTCAGTTTCGAGCAATGTGACATTCCTTTCCTTTTCATCAGCTATCTTAGCAGCAACAGCCAGTATCAATGATTTACAGACCATTACATTGTTTCCATCCATCTCTCCGTCCACCATTGCACCATAAAATTCCGATGCCAACATAAAAAAATTCCAAGATAATTCATAAGTCTTCTCCTTCCCAGTCCTCAGCCCGATATTCCATGACTGCACTGCAAACCAATTCCGCTCCCGTGTTCCTACCTCACCTTTCCCAAAAAAGCTATCAGCTCCAAGCTCAGATAAGCGAGCATGAGCTTGTTTCATGTACTTGAGAACTTCAAAATCATGAAGAGGATCTTGAGTGAGGATCGTGACAAGAGTACGAAGAACGACGACTTCAGATGTTGGCATAGATTTTCCTGAAGAGTTAAAGTTTAAGAGCACAGATAAAGAGGCAACGGCAACAGGAAGTGCATGACAAGCAACTGCTTCATGAGCTGAGAGGGAGAGGAAGTCAGGACTGAAGTCGAGGCAAGCTGACATTGATTGAACTTGAGTAACAGCCCTGTCATGCTCATTATTTTGTAGGTAGATCTTAAACTGCACATTTCAAGTTTCAAGGAGAACAAAATATAATTAGCTCAGCAATACCAAAATTTTGGTAACATAGTTGTATTCGCGCTCGTCTGTCATTTGTTTGTCAAGGTAGTTTTTGGTGGCCATGTTTCAGAGGCTTGTGTGTGTGTGTGTGAGAGAGAGAGAGAGAGAGAGAACCTTAAGAAATGCACAGGCTATGTTGGGTTCAAGCTGTGAGATGATTGAAGAACATAAAGTGAGATACAGAACTGAATTGATATATATGTAAATTAAGATGTTGAAATTATGCTTAGGACTGTATATTATACCTTTTCAGCTTCATCAATATATTCTTCCGCTCGTTTTAGCTGTGAAAGGCCTAGATGACAAAGGCACAGAACTCTGAAACCCTTTGCTCGAAGAATTCTGTTCTCTGTATTATGAGGGACGTAAAGCAGGGACTTTTCAAACATCTCAGCACTGGTCTCATATTCTTTTGATCTAAAGTGATCAGCAGCACTGCAAAGCATGGTAAATTGTTAAAAATGACATAATGTATACAGATATGAACCTAATGTCTGCTGTTCATATCAGGTTAACCGAAACTTGACAGGAATACAGCAAATATAAACAAAATACAACTTTAAACAGCAAAATAAGTCTGCTACAATCTAAGCTTTTTTGTATTACTTTGCAAACCTCAGAACTCAGATGTCTATTACACAAAAATATACAACCATCAATTATAAGAACACTATCCTTTGAGTTTCCTGGTGTTGACAACACATATAGTAAGTGTTATTATATAAATTCCCAAAAATATTTGATATAACAGGCAACAGTCCAACCTAGAAACTATTTAATAGATGTAACCATTATATATCTGCATTCTGAAGTATATCTTCTGCCAGTATATTAGAAATGTGGTAATAATGTAATATCCATTTTAAATGGCCTAAAGCCTAATCACTACTGATGTGCCAAAATGGATGGTTTTATGCTTTCATATTAAGATCAAACATCTACAGATAAAACTCCAACCTAAATTCTGTTTTTATGCACAATCATGAGCTATACAACAAGTTTTCACCTCTCAAAGTCATAAGCACAACTACGCGCTAGATGCATAACAAAATTCAATAAAATCTCAAACAAAGTCGCTCAGTACGACAGTACATACAAAAAAACTGACCAATTCCAAAGCAAGGAATGCATTGCAGTTCGCTCCTTGGCAGCATCTCCAGCAAAGATAGCAACAACTCTATCATCAGAGACAAGCTCAGCCACAACCTTTGCTCTCACCTTTGACCCCTCACTACCAACACCATCACCAATGACCCTATGAACCACTCTAATGGCTGCACCTGCACTTACATGGCATCTCCCTAGAAGTCCTAAAAAAATTCCCTTTGCTGTCTCAGCCCCTGCTGTTCCAGCTGCCTGAAAGTACAACTCCACGGCAGACACCCAAACAGCTTCCGGAATCCCCTTGTTTACCACCATACCTTTCAATTCCTTCTCCGCTTCTTCAAACCTCCCTATCCCTAACCACGCCTTCATAGCCAACACACTCAAACTCGGATGATTATCGCTATCACCATCACCATCTCTCAGTACCCTAACACACTTCAAAACCCTCTCAAAATCATCCATCTGCAAATGTGATGCAGCTATGAATCTCAACGTCTTTGATTTTAATTCCTTCAAACCTAATGATTCATCAGACCTCTTCACAATCCTTAATCCTTTTTCGCACAAATCCAATGCTTCGTTCATAAGTTTCAAAGCATCAGCAACACTAGAAATTTCATTTCTAGCGAGGATCGTCTTTCCAAATATTAAGTACTGATTCGCTAATGCACAGTAATTCTCAGCTGATCCAAATAACACAGTTTTCGATCGATTAAGCAATGTAATCGCTATATTTCGATCAGAGACTTCCCAAGCTGTCCGTGATCGTGCAATATTCAGATTCAACAGAAGCTTACGCTCTTCCGAATCAGAAATTAAAGCTGTATCAATATTCGAGATAAGATCTGTAGCTTTCTCGAAACAAGAGCTAGCGAGATCGAATTTGCAAAGATCGTGCCAAATTACACCAGTTTTGTAGAAGAAGGAAGCTGACTTAAACGCCGGAGAAGTAATTCCGGTAACGTCGGCGGCTAAAAATAGAAGATCGGCGGAAACTTGCCTGAGCTTGGCGTGGTCGTCGTTGAGCTTGTGGACAGTAGAAGCGTTGGAGAGATCGACGCAGGCGTTCCATAGGCGATAACTGAGTTTCCATATGTTGAGCTTGACTGAGTTGGAGAATGGAGATAACGATTTGAGCTGAGTGATGGTGAGTCGGAGATCGGAAGAGAGAGTCTCTGGTGGCGATTGAGATTCGAGGTGTTTAATTGATGATTCGATCTGCGTAAGGAGATGAGATTGGGGATCTGATCGGAGCTCCGGCGACGAAATCTCCGCAATTCGCATTTTTTTGGTGGGAGGGAAATTTGAAATTTAGGGAATTTGTGGAGGGACCGATATTCTAATAAAATTCAAATTGAGTAAGGTTGTTAAAGTAATATATAAAAATCTGAGTTCAATGTTTTAGAATGAATCAATAATTTATAATATATAATTGTTAAGAATTTTTTTTGTAATAATTTATTTATTTATTATAAACGAGTTTGAGTCGAGTTGAGTTGTCGAGTTAGAATTCCTTTTTAATCTCGGTTCGGTTCAACTCGTTTAACTAAATGAGTTTGAAATCGTGTTCGAGTTTGTCTTGTGAGTTTGAGCCAAGTCAAATTGTAGCAAATGAGTTCAAACTGAAGTTGTTTTTAGGATTCGAATCATCAAGTCATGAAGTTGCTTTTAGGATTCGAATCATCATATTCATAATTTTAGGATTATAACCTATATAGGCATATAAGTTATAATTTAGTTAGAATCTTTCGGTGCAAGATGCTCGTTTGACTTATCTTATAAGTAAGTTATAAGATAAAAAATGTATGTATTTTTCAACTTATAAGTGCCTTATAAGAGGAGCCAAACAGACCTTTAGATATCGGGTATTCGACCGCTTTTGAAACTAGCAATGGGAGAGTCACAATCACAATTTTACCTACTAAATTTTGGACATAATATCAGGTTTAATTAAATTTTAACTTTGATCGACTACAAGTGAGTTTATGCGTTTTGGAATTTGTTTTCATGTTGTATGCGCCTGTGGTAGTAAATTGCATAATATTTTATTTTTAATTGATTTTCAGGTTATGCATAGCAGTCCTAGGGAATTTGTTCAGTGTAGCGGAGTTGTAATCTTCCTATTAAAGACTGTGACAGCTTTTATAGGCTACGTACCACCTTGGGGTCAGATGAGCTTATCTGCTCTGACTATTCTCGTAACCGGTGCCAGTGAAAACAAATGACATAGTTAAAGAAGAAGAGAATGCCCTGAGAGAAGAAAGGAAGTCAGGGAATGAGCAAGTGCTATAGCCAGAAGATGCTGCTTTTACCACCACATTAGGGGGTTATTTTTACTATGGCAATGGTGGAAATGGGAACAACAAAAAACTTTACGAAATAGCGAATATAAACTTTACAATGGAGAAAGTGGAACTTAAAGTTACAGAAGTAATGGACATCTCAAATATGTTATATGTGCCATTTTGACCATGTTTTAGTATGTACTCGAAGTACCCATGTTTCAAGTATCTAAAGTATCGAACCAGCCACCTCAGAGTTAAAATACAACTAAAGATTGCTAACTTAGGCAACATAATTATTTATCTCAAGGCTCACCATCAAATGCAGCAGGAATTTCAGGTCCAAACACTTTAGTTTAAGAATAGATTGCATTCAGAAGGCTGCCAGAGTTGACGACATTAATAGTCGCTACGGTGTATGCTAATTTGATGCAATTTCTATGTAAACTTGATCCCTACTTAAATTTTGCGAATTAAACAAACCACAATACTCTGCATATATGAATTGATGTGCATGTTTGTGTCCAAAGCTTCCGCCATACAAGGTGCATCCATTTGCATTTTTCTTCATTTCCTCAGCCAGCATGGCCACATGGTAGCATGAGGCATTACAATGCTGCTACCTGAAACAGGCTGAGAATGTTTGTCATTGACAAGTGCATCATATGTCAATGATTCAAGATAACTAAATAGGTATTACTACGGAAAGACAACGCTACACAATATTGCAACAATTATCAAGTGGCAAATACAAGTACATATCACCAAGTAGAAGCTAATAATACCTAGTGTATCCACCTTGTTATGGCCCAAGGGCAATCAGGAGAAGAATTTTGGATGTATTGTAGGTAGAAAACCTATGTTTCCTCGTAGTTCATCAAATAAAGTATGTTAGTTGCATCATGTGCAGTGCAATGTCTCCTTGCAAGGACTAGGAAGATTGTAAGGAATGTTTAATGATACTATATTTTTATTACTTCGCAACTTTTTCCCAAAAATATTTACAGATAATTTAACTTATTATGCACATGAAAACAAAAATTACAGTTATGAAAACAAGTACACCACCATTTCAGTTGGGGGGGGGGGGGTATACAAATCAAAAAGCAAGGGAGTGTCAGAAAGATATTCGGACAACTTAGCCATGCTCCATTTACCCTCTTTATCAGTTTATAGTGGATCATAATTGCCATTATCTATAAGTATTTTAAAACGGGCTCAATTGCCTACACTGATGATTTGTTGATTAATGGTCGACGAAACAATTGCTCAACAATACTTGCTCTAAAGCTAGTAACACGAGTGAAATTTAAAAGAAAATAAATAAAGAGAAGTTAAGAAAAAAAGCATGCACGTACACACAAAAAGAAAATCAAACGGGTTTTGTCACATACAAAACAAAATTCAAATGGGTTTTGCCAAAAGAGACAGCGGAACATAAGATCTAAACATTAATTAAAAGTCAAAAGGTAACTAATAATGTAACCAATATTATTATAAATTTTATCATGATTTAATTAATTTCAAAGTCTAATCTTCTTAATAAAAGATATAATAATTTAAAAATGAATTTTTTAACTACTCAATACCACGTTTTAGATAATTACAGCGAAGGTGTTAGAATGAAACTACAGAAGTGTCACTCATCCATCTTTTAGTACTACTCCTATTTAGTATTTCCAGTTGCAGTGGCTCATGTAATTCCTCATATAACGCCTTCCCAAACATAAAAATAAATTGATGAACTAGCCAAGGTAATTTGTAAGCTAGTCTTGACTTGTACACTGTATAGGAAAAACAATTAAAGATTCTACCGATATGAATTACAGCCCATATATATTACCCTACACAGATCAAAGATCAAAGGTCTCCCCTGTTACTACCGTCATAGTGAACTTTAATCCGCATATAAATCAAAAAAATATCACCGGATAGTCACCTTCATGTATCATAAAGAACAATTTGTAGTTCAAGTCTAGCTAATTCGTTCCATAACAACTTTAACGATTCATACATTCATTCCTCAACTACTAATTTGTAAAATATAAAAAATTAGAATTGCACGTCATATTAAACTGAAATACACTCCAACTAAAGCAGGTTCTTGTCATGATATAAATCGGAAAGCATTCCAACTATAGCATTATCGGTGTCAACATGCACGTCATCATTAGCCGAGAACCATTGAAAGGCAAGCTGGCATGTCCCTAGCAGTAGCATCATAGATAGGATCATCTGCAGATTTTTTAGACCACTCCATAATGTTAAAGCATGGTTTGTTCAATACAACCCCCTACAGATCATTTGGAAGATATAAATTAATCATAGATCCAGACCTTTCACATACCTAGACTTGATTAAGGTTGATTCTGCTACAATTTCACAACTCAACTAACATATCCTCTTCCAGAGTAAACACTCCCCGATTCATGAAATCAGTAACCTCGACTGTTTGAACATAGGTGTGGTCCTTAATTGAGGAGATCAACATGTGACGAAGACGAAACAAGTCATACTCCCAAATAGATGAATTCATCTGGACTTCGCCTTCCTCATTAGCAACATCTAAAAGCATGAGTGAATCCCAAACTTGTGACGAAACAAGTCATACTCCCAAGTAGATGAATTCATCTGGACTTCGCCTTCCTCATTAACAACATCTAAAAGAATGTGTGAATCCCAAACTTGTAGGTCTGAATAATAGGAGATTTTTTTGTATGAAACAACCAAGAGACAATAATTATGAGACCTGTAGGTAGCATCAAAATAGAGATGCTTATGGCTGTTGTTCATACATATTTTAGTGCAAGACCAGTGCCTGACTTGGAGGGAACGAATGTGCTTGAATTTGTTATTGTCTGCTGTTTATGTAATTGTAGATCTTAGCATATTGTTGTAATCTACTTGCTTATGAGTTACGATATAGAATATAGTGATCAAGAGCTGAGAGCCAGAGCATTCCTTACTAATGTACCTATTGTCCACATATTTTTCTTTTAGAATGAAAAGATTCACCAATGCCCACACCTGGAAACATATTTAACTTGCAAGTTTTACCTTAGATTTTACTCGTCAAACGATATATTCGGGACTCTCTGATATATGATCCGAAGTGGGCAAGCAAATAGGGTAATTTACAAATGTTTGTCATAGATGTTAAGTATCAATTATTTAATATAATTAATCTTCAGGACATGACTTGATTGTCAAGTATATACTTGCTTTCTACTAGGACACATTCGTTCCTGAACAAATTCAAGGACATCCGTTCCCTCCTAGTCAAGCACTGGTCTTGTACTGAAATATGTATGAAAAACAGCTAAGCTCCCTACTGTCTATTTTGATGCTTCTTACAAGTCTCATAGTTATTGTCTCTTGGTTGTTCCATACAAAAAAATCTCCTATTATTCAGACCTAATAGTTCGGGATTCACTCATGTTTTTAGATGCTGCTAATGAGGATGACGAAGTCCAGATAAATTCATCTAATTGGGAGCATACCTATGACTTGTTTCGTCTTCTATCACATGCTGGTCTCATCAATTAAGGACCACACGTATCTTCAAACAGTCGAGGATACTAATTTCAAGAATCAAGGAGTGTTTACTCTGTAAGAGGATATGCTAGTTGAGTTGCGAAATTGTAGAAGGATCAACCTTAATTAAGTCTAGGTATGTGAAAGGTCTGACTCTATGACTAATTTGGATCTTCCATTTGGAAATGATCTGTGCGTGGTTGTATTGAACAAACCATGCTTTAACATTATGGAGTGGTCTGAAAAATCTGCGGATGATCCTATCCATGAGGCTGCTGCTAGGGACATGCCAGCTGGCTTGCCTTTCAATGGTTGTCGGGGAGTGTTGCTAAAGAGTTACCTGCGAATTTTATTGGAAAACACTGATGACGTGCATGTTGACACCAGTAATGCTATAGTTGGAATGCTTTCCAATCTATATCATGACAAGAACATGCTTTAGTTGCTTTAGTTGGAATGTATTTCAGTTTAATATGTTCTTGAGAAGAGTCTTGAGATAACCTCTCAAAGTTGGGTTATAAAAAAAAAGCCACTATCTATGGATTTAGGCTACATTCCACGCACAACTCGTATTGAAGAGGTTGAATTTCATCGAAAGCTTCGGTGTACTTCTTATCTACTTTGTGACTCAATAGAATTTGATCAATCCTTTTTTCTGTCGTTAAGGTGGAGAACTAAACCAAGAATTCTCTTTCTTCATCATCAATCGAATCACTATTTGCCACCCAGGATTCTATTTTATCATCAATCCAATCCCCCTTCACATTTTTTCTTTTTCTTATCAATGAATAGATCTCGATCTACTGAAAGCAAATAGAAAAGGAACACCAAGTGGGATCAAAGAAACTAGCGGACTGATCACTAAATAGATACAAATAGGTGCAAATTCTAACAATATTTTTGTCTATGTTCAAATTAAAATAGGACGAAAGAGTACCTTCGTTGGATGTCATGTGCGAAGTGGCACCAGTGTCCATATACCAGTTGTTGTCCGGTGGGTTAAGTGTCATAGTGTGCATAGCGGCATCAATATCTGTTGGAGCATAAGCAGAAGCTGTTGTACCATGTAATGATTGTTGCGGTCATGGTCCTAACACTCCTGGTGCTGTAGAGGATTGACGCATATGACCCTGTGGTCTAGTCCATGGTCTGGTAAGATAGGGACACGGTGGTGTTGCCCATGGTTGTTGTGGCCAGGCCCAAGGTGAATAGGACCAAGGTTGCTGGAAAGGCTAATGCCAGTGTGGACTTTTTCTTGAAGCTGTTGAATTAGAATCCCATGATAAATGTAATAAGTACATGATTGCATGCACTCAGCCTCGGAGGGTTGCTGCAATGTCGGTTTCTCGTAGAGTTGCTGAAGAGATGGATGTAAGTATTGGAGAACAAGTTGGTTATACCATCCGTTTTCAAGACTGCAGCAGTTTGCAAAATGTTTTAAAGTACTTAACAGATGGTATGCTTTTACAAGAAGCTATGGAAGATCTGCTTCTTGAGAGATAAAGTGATCATTCTTGATGAAGCTCATGAAAGGACTTTGGCAACAGATGTTTTATTTGGGCTCTTGAAGGAAGTCCTGAAGAAAAGACGTGGTTTGAAGCTAGTTGTGATGAGTGCTACTCTCGAGGCTGAAAAGTTTCAGGTCTACTTTGGTGCACCTCTTATCAAAGTTCCAAGAAGACTACACCCAGTGGAGATCTTTTATACGCTGAAATATGTGAACGACTACCTAGAAGCAGCAATTTGTACTGTTATTCAAATACATGTGTGAACCCCCTGGTGATGTACTAGTCTTTCTTACTGGGGAGGAATAAATTGAAGATGTGTGTCGCAAAATAACAAAGGAAATATGTAATTTTGGAGATTCGGCTGGACCTGTATTAGTTGTGCCTCTATACTCCACACTTCCTCCAACTATGCAGCAGAAAATATTTGATCCTGCTCCTCCTCCTTTAACGCCAAATGGTCCAGCTGGAAGGAAGATTGTTGTCTCTACAAACATTGCTGAAACGTCTTTAATATTTTTGCTAAACAAAAATATTATAACCCGCGAGTGCGAGTTGAATCTTGCGAGTTTCACCAATATCCAAGGCAAGTGCCAACCAGAGGTCAGGGCATGCAGGCAGAACACAACCAGGAAAGTGTTTCAGACTATACACGGAAAAAAGTTTCCATAATGATCTTCTGCCTTAGACAGACCCTGAGATTATAAGATCTAACATTGCAAATACAGTTCTTACTTAAAAAAAAAAGGTTTTGAATTACTTGGGAGCTCTAGATGACGAGGGAAATTTGACCAGGCTGGGTGAAATCATGAGTGAATTACCCCTAAACCCACAAATGGGGAAGATGCTTATTGTCAGCCCAGAATTCAACTGTTCGAACGAAATTTTATCTATAGCTGCTATGCTTTCAGTACCCAATTGCTTTGTCCGGCCTAGGGAGGCTCAGAAAGCTGCAGATGAAGCTAAAGCTCGGTTTGGGCACATAGACGGGGATCATCTCACACTCTTGAATGTGTACCATGCTTACAAACAAAACAATGACGATCAATCATGGTGTTATGAGAATTTTGTCAACCACAGGGCACTCAAATCTGCAGATAATGTGAGGCAGCAGCTAGTTCGCATCAATTAACAGCCAGGACTATTACATCAACATTAGAAAGGCCATGTTATGGGGATATGTCACGCAGGTAGCTCACTTGGAGCGTACTGGACACAATTTAACTGTCAAAGATAACCAAGAGGTTCATCTACACGGCTACACGCCTACACCCATCAAGTTTCCTTGATCACACACCAGAGTGGGTAATTTATAACGGGCATGTCTTGGCATCCAACAATTTTATTCGCACAATAACAGATGTTCGTGGTGAATGGTTGATTGATATTGCTCCACACTACTTAGATCTTGTAATCTATTTGTTTTGACTGCTCCAATAATAAGTATATATTTTTATCATTGTTTTTTTTACTGTCTATTAAAATTTAAATCGTCCGATTTTTACAAAATATATCTTGGTATAAGCTCGCATAAACAATCAAATAAGTAGGACAAAAACAGGGCCCAAATGAGAGCAGATGATGTAGGTCTGCTGCAAAGCTTCACAATGATTATTGTATATTCGTTTGTATGCACCAAGTTTTTTGAAAAAGAAGATACTAAAACAGCAAGTGTATGAATCGCAATAATTACTGGAGAGATAGAGGAGCCTCCATCATTCAAGCAATATTTAGACATGCCATAAAAAATGTGAAATAGGATGAAAACTTATAATGAGGATTCCTAATCACATAGATAAACCCAAATTTCCAGATACAAAACAAGGTCTGAAAGAGAAATACAAGTAAATGCTAAAGAAGAATTGTCTTGATACCTATACAGTGGGCAAGGCATTGGCAGATTTCACAGGTGAAGTGGCTTTCCTTGCCTCTGTCAAGTAGGATTTCAGTAATGAGACTGGAGAATACTTCTCTATAAGCTCAAAAGAAAATGCTAGGTTAACTGCATTAATCTGTCTTCCATTATTGATCAGGACATCAATTACTCCTGAGAAATTTAAAATTTAAACAATGCTTGTCAGTCTTGACAAATGACAAGGGGTACTAGAAACATCAAATGTACTGATGCATGTGAAACTTTTAGATTGCGATTACACTATACAATAATGATTTTACCTCAGTGGAGTCGTGGAATTATAGTTCATATATTTTACTATAATACACAAAAAACAAAAGCACAGAATTTACAGAAAAACTTAACAAACAATCAAAGAAAAAATAGGGAGAGCGGAAATCTTCTAATATGAATGTTATTTTGTTACGACTCCGTATAATTTTCATACCGTGGTATTAAGGGGTCTGTCTAGAGGAATCAGCAAATTATAGCATCATAGAGAAAAAGGTGTATCACTGTACCTAATTACTGAAGTGAGGGGTTAGCATAAGAGATTATGAAAGTCTTCTAGAAACACGGTTTGAAGTCTTTATAAGTTTACTCCTTTTCCGGAAAAAGTTTAAAGTGCACTGACATGTTTTAATTCCTCCTGCGTAAATGATAAACATATATTATTTATTATTAAAGAAGCTCGGAGGAGTGGAAATTGTACATAGAGAGACCTACCTGGCATTCTCTCGGACAACCCAAGGGCACGGCACAAATCAGCAGTTTGCTGACGACGAGAAACCATTGGTATCATCTTGGATAAAACTTCCTGATCATAATCAAAACTACTGCCAAATGTAGCAATAAGCTGCAGGAATGCATGAGCCTCCACCGAGTTTCCGTTGCTGGCATCCAAGTCAAGGTCGGCCAACTTTGGTTTCCACTCTTCAGCAATAGCCTTGGCTCTTTGTTTTACATCAGAGATTATATTAGAAGAAGAGTCCATGCCAAGAGTTTCTAGTAGAAGGCTAAGCCGCTAAGGCACTCCATCAACATTATACAAGTTCGACGTAAACCTAGAAGACATGAATCCTTCTTCCCATCCAATTGGGTCACTTGAAAGCTGTAAATTCCCTGGAGTGAGTCTAACACCAGATTAGCCGGGTCAGCAGCAGCGCTCAATGCAATTGGAATCTGCTCTTTAATGGCAGCCAGGTTCTTACGGTTTTCTGATATAAACTTGTGGAGTCCTTCTGAATCATTTGCTTGACACAAGTGCACAAGCTGTGGATATGATTGCACCTCCACATTTACATTATGTGGAAGCTTTTTCACATTCTTTAAATTATCTTCAGAAGCCATGACATCAGGTGGTTTCTCTTCTACGGATGGAATACCACATTGATTTTCAGTGGTAGCAAAAGTAGGTTCAATGCATGGCTTCTTATGCTTTGCTTTAGTTTTGGAAGAGATAGCAGAGACTGCAACATCTCTCTTTTCCTGAAGCCTATTCAATGAAGCTTGTTCCTTGGCTATGAATTATGATATCTGCTTCACGCTTGACCAATATTTCTCGCGCTCTAAGCGTTTTGCTTTTCTACTCTTTTTCTTGGCCTTCCAGACCATTAAATGCCTCTTCAAGGACTTATCAAGCCCATGAAAGTGTTCTTCCAGTTGTTGCCATTTCATGTTAAGTATAACTGCTCGGTGACTTTCAAGCTCTGTGAATGCTTTCTGAAGTTGTTGTATCTTAGAAGTAGTTGACTCGATGAGTGTAGCAATTGAATGTGTCTTCCATGACTGGATATCCTGAAGTAACCAATATAGTTAGATTACAAAAAGAGTGCTAGACAACTAGTGTTAGAATTAACCTCTTTTTATATTATATATATATATATATATTTTAAGTTAATCTCCAAGTGGTAACTTGTTCTACTCAAACATATCAAGTACAAGTTAATCCATCTCAGCCGAAGCCTTGGTGGTGAAATGGTAGACACGGCACTGTATACATGTTAGGCCAACAGGAAAGTGACAAGTGGTAAGCTGGGAGAGCTAAATAGAGCATGAGGAGAGTAGAGTAGCCAGGCTGGCTGGCTAACGTGTTTTGTTTTTCTTATTCTTATTATCTCTGTATTAGTGCAGCACTAGGGGGTTTATGATGCATTTAATGAGTATTTCTTCAAATTCTCAATTTACAATTTTTGTTTGATCACTTTATTTTCAATTGCCTTGTTGGTTACAAAATCCCGGAGTATTGGTTTTGTGGAGTAAGGGGGGTAGAAAGAAGATGATATATTTTCTGCTTCTAATCTTGATTCTATCTGATTTCTGTTACTCAACGCATATTACTTGAAAGCTAAAAGTGTGACTATCTAGCACAAGGCCAACTTATTCTTCATCTAGCCAAAAGTGAGATGAAGGTTGAGATATTTGGGCAAAACTAATCAATAACTTGGTAATGAGCCCTAGCTTTTATACCAACTTGTGTATCACGTATGCATCTCTATGAATACATATTTAGTCTAAAGATTAATAATGCTTGTAAGAGGTTGGTTAATTAAGGTTTAGGTGTGAATGTGATACAAGTAGAATAATTCACGTAACAAAAAGAAACGAGTCAGTAAATTCATGTACCGGATCGGAGTCGGAAGAAGAGAGCATTTGATTTGGGTGATGCTTGTTGAATTTATCAAAAGCGGAAGCGTACTACTGTAGATCAGCACCTGCTTGTATTTATAATAATTTTAAATTATAATTCAAATAAAAAATAAATGTATTTTTTAATATTTTTCATTTGATCATGTCTGCGTGTGTGGGCTGGCGGGCGTTGACACCAATATACACCTTAATGTAATGGAATAGGCCAGTTTGCCTAGACATTTGATCATCTTCTGCTGCTGCTGCTGCTGCTTCCCTCAGAGAGATTTTGAATTCTATTACGTTTGATCTCGATCGATCATTCTGCAATGTCACAGCCCCATCATGTCTCTTACAGGTCTTTCTACCTCTATATTCTTCTACTCAATTTCCTCTACTATACCATACTCTACACTCAGTTTACATCCATGAATATATTTTAGTCAGTCTTCTTAGGCCTAATTGTTTTCCTCTAAGATTATATTTTTGTTTCTTATTTCCTGTATATTTTACATGTTTCCAATTTCCTAGCAGCTGCGGATCTTGTGGATACCCTTTAAAGTTAACATCTCTCAACCGCATCACTTCTGGAATAGGTTCTCAGTATCAAAAGTCCATTAGGAGAGGTTTTATCTCCTTCGAATCAATTGATCTCAGTCGATTCACTCAGGTTAATGAGGTTAACTGTCTTCCTCTTGCTTGGGGTCCTTATCGCTCAAAAACCAAACTTCTTTGTCGTAAATGTGGAATTTCTATTGGATACGGATACATAGACTCTCATGCACTCTGTGGTTTTGAGTCGCCAACCTCATCTACCTCATCTTTCAAGAAGATTATGATAAAGATCCGGACAGTACAACCTTCAGAAGAGTGAGGCTGGTTTTTGAATGGACACTGTTTCTAAGAGATAATACTACCTCCATTGGGCACCTTCCTCATTATTGCCTTTATTTCTTGTTTGAACTGATTGACTTTGGTTTCGACCATAAATCCTTTGCTTGGAATGTAAGCTGACGATCTTTTCAATTTAATGTTCCTTCCGCCAACTAAACCACTCTTCGTTAGCTCAAGCCAGCATAAGGCATAACTTCATGGTTTCGACCATAAATGATAATATTGTCCACGTCGGGTTGCTTGATCTGTCAGGACATTGTAATGCTTGGTTAAATACTATTTGCCCGGCCTTCCTGCAGCCCCCAAGTAAAAACGATCAACTGCAAGTTACAGTCTTGGTTGATGATGTTATTGCTGATTCTAAAAGATGCAATTGTTGTTTATAACACAAATAGAAATAATATACCATAGTACCCATTTTTGCCTTCCATGCTTCTCTGGTATTTATTAGGTGAAGGCATAACATTTCTCAGGCGCCGGTTACCATTGGATGGGAGAGCCGGCCAGGGACAATTTCTGCCATTGATACCACTTTAAACGTGTAACAGAAGTTATTGTATAAATTAATATTTGTCTCGGTTTATTATTATTCTATTTAAAGTTTTAAAATTTTACACATCACACAGCTTATTTTCCTAGAACATTTTAACTTCAATTGATAAATTTAAATGATAGTAATACATATTCAACAACTTTCACATGTACTGGTATGATGATCCACACCTTAAGTATTAACCAAAAACACATAAAAGAAATCATATAGAACAATTCTGTTACAGGGGTACATAATTTTTGAAGCTGAATCAAAGAACCCTCGAACTTTCTCTTTCCACCAAGATTAATAAGAAAATGGATGATTATTTAGACAATATATATTGTAGATACAGATCAGATTATAGTAGTAGACTTGATAGAACTCCATGATCTTCTCCAAGCATGTCTAAAAGAACTGAAGAGATCAATCCATGAAAAAGTTTATGAATTAATGGAGAGATCAAAGTATGAGTTGCTTGGGCATGCCTTACATTGGCATCAAAAGAACAAGAAATGTGGCGCTTACATGCTAATTTTGAGATTGAAGAGCTGAAAGTGAGAGTTTTTAGGATTTTATTTTAACTTTCAGGCCAATTACGAGGATGAAGCAGAAGAAGGGGAAATTTGTGAACTTAAAAACTCAATTGTTAAACTTCTGAATATTAAGCAAAAACTTGTAAAGGAACGATCAACGAAATTAGTTTCGAGTGCTTTTGATCTTGAGATTGATGCTGATATATTAGATGATGATGAGCGTTATGAGGATGGCAATGTTTCAGAGAACAAGGAGTTGTATGCTATACCATAATAAATCATAGTATTTGTAGGGTGTTGGCCCTATATGTCACAATTTGGAGAGAAAATGTTCTAAATGGCACACCCCAAAAAAATGGCCCTAAATAGCACTCCAAGACGCTATATCGTGTAGAGTTTTGGAAAAAAAAAAAATTCCCCCAAAACGCTACTTTAAGTTGCGTTTTTTAGCCTAGAACCCAAGATAAAGTAGCGTTTTTCTCCAAAAAAATTCAAAAAAAAATTCAAAACGCTACACGAAGTAGCGTTTTTCCCCGATTTTTTTTTTAAAAAAAGTGCAAAACGCTACACGAAATAGCGTTTTCACCCTTTTTACAGCACGCCACACTATGTAGCGTTTTGGAGTGCTATTTAGGGCCATTATTACGAGTTGTGCCATTTAGGGCATTTTCCTCCCAAATTGTGACATTCAGGGCCTTTTCTCGTGATTGTACAAATTGTGAAACAATCTTTAAAAAACCAGAAACAATAATCATAGTGTTTGGGTGTCACAGTAATAAAACTACGGTATTATAAAACTGTCACCCTGAAACTATTTGGCCTCACACCGAATGTGCGATTCGAACGCCTGATGAACTTGAAGAAGCTAAAGAACTATCACCGGAACCCACATTTTTCAAACACAAATGAGCTCGGACATTAAAATTTTAAAAGGAACATTAAAGATTTCTTTCGAAAGAATGCAAAGTGATGAGGTTCGTCAGCTAGAAAAGCAAGTGAAGTGGATGATTGGAAGAGAACCAACATCAACTGTTATGAAAGGATACATCCATGATCTCAAGCAAAGTGTTACAGTTTCTAATGGATTTTCAAATGAGCACATATTAGAATTGATTGAAGAGATGACTATATTGAGGGCTGAACTTGAAACTCTTATAATTAGAGATGAGAATATCGAGAAAAAGGGTCAAGGTAATTATAAGATTCTAGCTGCACCACTCAGAACAAGTACTGATCCTTTACCTGATTCTGATTATATGGAAGAGCTAGTTGAAGTGGATCTAACAGCTGAAAACAGTAATCATGTTGCTAAGCGGATACAAAATCATGAATCTTTAATCTGGAGACAACAGAGAAAATTACTGGCCGTAAGTCGTAACAAAGGATTTGGACTAAGGTCTTATTCATCTGCAGAAAGAGATGAATCCAGATTCACTGAGAGGAGGATTCGTGGTGGTGAAAAAGTTGGACAATATCATTAAATTGGAGGACAAAAAATGTACCAGGATTTCAGCCTGTCCGGAACATCAGGAGAGGGAGAAAGGGATATCGCGGAGTTGTTATAAAAGAGTGTTGAAAGAGGAGGGAAATAGAATCAAAGAATAAAAGTGGGCATCAGAATATCAAGCACTGATATCCTTTCAGGTTGGAAAAACTGAAGCAGCACAGCAAATTTAGTCAGGAAAAATAATCTGCTTTACAAAGAGGCATTTGTGCAAAGATGCTATAATCTTCAATTAGCTGAAAATGAGGTTACAACTTTGCGTAGTTTTTACTGTTTCTGTACATTGACAGAAACAAAACCATTTTCCACATTTCTTTAAACATCAGTTTTATTCGAAATCAACTATCTTCAGTTTGATTACAGGTTAATTTGCCAGGGGATCAAGTTGATGCACTCGTAGGCCTACTAGCGTGCTACGCAAGATATATTTGATACTAGATCAATTACCAATTTTGTCGCTGTACTTCAACTTAAGAAACCTTCTGATTGCATGATAATTTACATGCAATGCTTCTAATTTCAAGTTAATGTGATTTGAGGTTGTGATTTTGTGTAGGCTTTTGGCATTTTGAAGTAGATTGGTGAAAAAGTAAATGGCACTCATGCAGCAAACTTGTGGTACATTAAGATCGTGTTTTTCTGTTACATTGCTGTAATTTACCAATTCGGGAAGGCTTCACGAGCATTCGGTGCCTTCATGATCTAGGACTTGGGGCCTTAAGACAGAAAGCTTAGTCTTGTTAATGATATCATCTTCAAGGGGGTGGCGTACTGGATTGCATTGCCAATAAGCCTTTTCATGGCAAGTAGCAAGATGTTCATTTGTCTCATGTCAAGGCTTATATAATTTAAGTTTTCCAGTCAGATTTCCCCCCCAAGATTAAAAGTTGTAGCATACTTCAAGAGGTAAAGATGACAACTTTCAATTACCTGAGATAATCTATACAGAACCACAATCAAATATCTTTTCATCCAGTGAAGCAAAAGGCTTAAATTATTCCAAGGCGCTTAACAATTCAGCAATTTTCATTCACCTTCATCACCAACCAATGCCCTTGTGTTTCTCATACACAAGATAAATGCCAAGTTGAACGAGCAAAATTATATTGACATGTAAATTCCTTTTTAATTACTTCAAAAATAAGCTCAAAGCAATAAAAATTGTAATATCAGGAAGCTGCAAACAAACTTCTTCAAAAATCTGGTTTAACAAGAATTTTTTTTTATTTCACTAGACGTGACATCTCATCATACATGAGAACTCACAATAACCAATCATATTGTGTGCTTGCTTTCAATGCTCACTATGCAAATATGCAATGCAAGGATAAGGTACATTGATTTTACATTGGAATACAGTTCTACCAAATTTTAAGGATACACACAAATAGCAGTAATAATTTGAGTTGCATACATCATGAGGGGAATACAATCTCTCATTTCTTAAAAAGGCAGGAAGGGGGATCTGGTCTATACAGGCCATGGCAGCATCACTTTCAAAGTTCATTTGTTCTCTTTCAGCAAGATGCAGACAATTTAGATGAGCACACTCAGTTGGTTGTATCATTTCCCCAAACACCATCCCAGGCACCAGATGGAGCAACCTTGGGACCTTCCACGTAATTTGGACCGCCTGGGAAATTATGAGGACCTGGAAGTCCATTGGGTCCAGGGGGTTGGACTTTCTGGGGCTTCGTCCTGATTCCAAGCAATCTAAACACAAACCTGGCCAGCTCTCCATACAGCATGCCTGATCGATCAAACAACTGCATACAGTCCCATTTTAAACAATAAAATTTACAATATATCAGATGAAAGAGCAAATATGAATCGACACTCTTGGGAAAAAGGAGATAAATAGATAATTATACAATATTGTCTTTCATGTGTAGAATGGGGATACAAGAAAAGTATACATACCTGTAAAAGTGCAGACATGAACATGTGAAATGCCTGAGTATTCTGGTCTATTAACATTGCAACTCGGCCAAAAAAAGTTACCACACCTTGCATCTGCCATAACACATGGAAGGACACAGCCATAATAAGTAAATTTCAAATCGCGCAGTACCCTAAGGTCCTTGGGTTTAGATATATAAAAAGAGGCGAGACCAGAGCACAAATAGTACAGAGGCTTCTTATACTCATTAATCTTGAATATTGATTAGACAAAAATCGTAGTCGGATATGGAACTACAACTATTTATGATGCCTCCCCAGACTTCTATAACTCTCTCATCTGCAAACATATATACATACCCAAAAAAGGTCCTGTTAACCACAGGCATAAGGGCTGTGTTTAAGAATTTAATGATATAGAGACTCACACGCTTTTAAGAGAGAAGGATTAAGGAGTAATAGTGCATTTACACCCTTTTTCGTTTTTGGAATTAGTATTAATTGAAGTTTTATTCTCTACATTTGAGATCTACTTTTTTATAAAATAAAAAATCTAACATATTTGATATTATAAAGTAATTTGGTAATTTTTTATACTCAATAACTTAAATATTTTTTATAATGTGGGCATTTGGCTAAACTTATTTATGAGAAATAAGTGCTTATTTTTGAAAAAAAAGTATGTATTTATATATATATTTGTGTAAATAAGTACTTATTTCTGAAAACAAACTAAGAATTAAACTTTTTTTTGAAAAATAAATTCTTACTTATAGAAAAAAGTACACTTTACCCCACTTTTTTCCGGAAATAAGCACGAAATAAGTGCTTATTTCATAATATAAATTATTATGAAATAATCAATAATTTGAAAACAGGATTTCTCTATGAAAAGCACTAGTTGTCTTGATTTTATCAATTTATCGAAAACTTTAATTAATTTGAACAAGTGAAAATCTAATATAAATTTATATATCGACATTGAATGCAATGTAATCAAATTTTATTTTCTAAATTATTACCATTCCTAAACAAAAATAAAATAATATAAAATTATTAATGTTAGTTATGCTCAATTAAAATTTAAAATAACTTTTACCCCTTACATCCATTATTAATCATTATTATAATTTTTTTTATTTTAGTTTGTCAAATTAATATAATCAATTTACCTAATAATTTTCTATCAAGGGACTTAGCATTAACACATCAGATTATTTTAACTAGAAGACACACAATAAAATGCTTAGACACGAAACTTTGACAGAAATAAATGCTTAACCAGCCCTAAGGGCTATGGTTAACGTTTCCCAAAAATATATACCTATACATGATAAAAAATAGTCATAAATGTCAAGAATTGTGTTACCGATATATTCATCAAACATGAAATGTACCAAACACATTTATGACATGTTTGGGAACATGGATTTCATTTGAAATTCTGGATTTGATCAAATGACATGTTTGGATTATTAAAGAATTTGGATTTGGATTTCATTTGAATTCCATGACATTCAAATATTAGCACAAATTTTAGAATTTGAAATGACAACTCAGATTCTATCATTTGAAACCCATCATTTGAAATGAAATACATGTTCCCAAACACAATTTTAGGAATATCTAGACGTACAAAATGTGTATCTAGAGACAGTAACAAATAAATCTGTTTCACTTAAACACTTACCACATGCATGAAAGAAACCCAAAAGCCTGGAGGAGATGATGGAGCAGCAAAAGGGTTGTTTGGATCTTGATCACCATATGGAGGACCACCCATCCCCATCCCCATACCCATCCCCATGCCCATTCCTCCATAACTATTCATTCCACCTCCGAAACTACTATTATACATTCCCCCACCATACATTCCTCCTCCATAGAGACCCCCAGTCCCACCATACATGCCTCCTCTATTATACATGCTATTTCCATACATTCCTCCCCCATAAGATCCTCCAGCCCCGTATGATCCGTAGGTTCCTGATCCATAAGCAGAATTATAATTTAAACCGGAACCATAACCAACACCTGAGAGTTTCACAAGCTCAATCAGACATAAAATTAGTAATAATGCTGAGAAATGATTCCACTTTGTTAGTAATTAGTTTATCAATGGTAAATTGCGAAAACAGCAAAAGAGTAAAAGGCCTCAATAGAAGTACACAACCAGGATCATAACTATGCATATAATAGAAAATTACAGTAATCAGTAGTCCAATTCATTACATTGTACTTATACACGCTATCTAAGTTATATAACTTTCACATATAGTAAAATGTCTATAAAGATAAAGATGAGTATGTGATTTTCTTGGGTGCAATAGTTGATGGATCTTTTTAGATTTCGAAAAACAACACTTTATGTATGATATAGATATGATTTACAGATCTTAATTAGGTTGGAAGATGTACTGTTTGTGAGAAAGGAGAAACTTATGCAATATGTAATTTATACACATGCAAATTGAAAATAGATAAGAATACCTCCTCCGTATGTGCTGGTGTTGTTATATGTTTGCTGTTCCCAAGGCCTAGACGGTAGGGGTCTCCCAAGTGCATTTCTGTTTGCAACTGTGTTTGCATCCGCTGTTGTAACAATTTCACCAGGCCTTGCTGTTCCAGAGGCCTCGACAATATCACTTGTGCTACCAGAAGATGGGGGTTTAAAAGGCGCTGGACCAGATGAAGACCCTGATCGCTCCCAAGGTTTTGGAGGAGGACTGGTACCTGAAACAAAGAGTGGAAAAATAATGTTAGTCAAATAATTATATTGGTGCAATTTCGAGTATAGGGCTGTCCCATCGGGGTGAAGATCAGACAACAGTATCAATACACAATTCATATCATTAACATATATTCATAATTCATATCCACCACAAACAACTAGACAATTTGTTTTTCTTAACAAAGTAGTACAGTAGTAGATAACAACTGATGTTGTATATTAGAACCTATTAACATCAGAATCCATAAGTATCATAAACTTAATTAGTGTTATACTTTAAATAAGAGCAGCGATTGCTTGTTATAGGGTTAATTATGAAGGATTAACCAACAAAAAATCCATAAAGAAAAACAATTAACTAGAGGAATTCAATCGTACAGCTACAAAACAACATAAATATATATACATACAATCGAATATACACAAAACATGATAAAGGAATCGGCGCTATAAAACGAAAGGATTGAATAGAAAAGATTGGGGGTGAAAAGTCAAAAAAACAGGCAACAAACGAAGATATACTTACGACATATATATTAGGGATACAGATCAAAAGGAGTTGATTAATTCATTGATGATACCTGATTGTTGAGGTCGGTTCTGATTCTCCATCGCAGAGAGAGAGAGAGAGAGAGATAATGAAGCTTCCGACACGAGAAGAGAAAGCTGGCCTTTTCTCTTTGGGATTTTTCCTTTTTTCTTAAATAAAAAATTAAAATTATTTGCTTCGGGCAGCGTTCCAAAATTTGACTACCGATTTATTATAATAATCCAGTCTACCAGATTTTTTTAAGATTTTTCAATCAATCAAGTATCCCTGTTTCAATATTCAACTACCTTCCTTTTTACACACCATTATTTCAATATTCAATTTTCTTTTACCTTCTTTTTTACGGTTCTTAATTGAGATGTATAACTATAGTACATGACAATTAACTATCAGTTTAATTTTAAAATGATAATATTTAAATATATTTTATATTCCAGGGTTAAGAGACGAAAATAACCATGTACTTTTTAAGCTAAAGCAAATAGATCCTTGCATTTTAGTATAGTTCAAACAAGCTCTTTATCTATAAAATGTAGATTCAAATTAACTCTTATGGTTATTTTATTATAAAATTTATTTTAAAATATTATAAAATTAAAATAAATTATATTATATCATCAATATATGAGCAAAAATAACATTATATTAATATTTTAAAATTTAATATCATTGTATTAATATTTTATAATTAGAATTATATAAAATTTTATTGACTAATTATTTATTTAGTTTATATCTTTTGCGAGTTGATTGATTTAAATAAGATAAATATATCTTACTCAATATTTATATAATGTTATATGAAGATACTATACAAAATTAATAAGGGTTTATATCAAAACAAGGTAAAATATCTTATTCAATATTTATATAAGATTACATGAAAATAGTGTATAAAATTAAGAAAGGATATTGAAATAATTACTCCCGAGTGCATAAAGCAAACCTTGAGTGCATTTAGAAATTATGATTATTAATTGAAAATAACTTAATTCAATCGCTAATTGAATGCAATTTAGTATTAATAATATTAATTAATATTTAACTACTTCATCCGTCCCATTATATATGTCATTTTCGAAAAAATTACGCATATTAAAAAATTCTAACATAAAAATTATTTTCCATTTGTATTAATATTAATTGAATTAGTTGAGATTCATATTTGAATGATAATTTCATTTTATTAATTATAAGTACAAGTACCGATACTCTAGGAAATAGTTATTTTAGAAATTTATCTATAAAATTATATTGAAAACATGATAGTGGACATGTATTATGGGACACAATTTTTTCAAAAGTGACTACTAATTTGGTATAGAGAGATTAATATTTATATATTTAATTATTACTCATACTAGCTTATATCCCGTGCGATGCACAAATCGAATTGTTTTAATATTTTAAATAATTTTTATTTTAATATTTTCTTTATATGATTTGAATTTAAATTTTTATAATAATAATTTAAAAATAATTTAATATTATATGTATATATTTTTATAAAAAAATTCATATACTTTTGTATTTATATTTATATTTTAATAAGATAAATTTTGTGTGTTTTGTTTAGAGATATGTATTAGTTAGGAAATTAATTTGAGATGTGTTTTAGTCATGAGATTAATGTTCAATAAGATAATATTTGTGTGTTTTATTTAGAAGATGTGTATTAGTTAGGAAATTAATTTGTGAATTTATTAGTTAAGAGATTAATTTTTAAAAATTAGGTACAATAACAACTTTCTGACCCAAATATCGACCGACTACCAAACTTTTAATGTTTCGGCTTTAATAATCTTAGATTATAACACGTGCAAAGCACGAATGTTATTAAAAAAATTATAATAATTATTTTATATAATTTAAATATTTTATTTAATATGATAATTTATTTTAGTATTAATTTCCTTTTACATTTTTTTATACAATGATGTTTATATATTAATATTCATAAAATTTAATGATAAGTCATAATTTTAAATAAATAAAAGAGTTTGAATATGAGTAAACTATATTAAAAAAATTATAAGATAAGTAAGATTCTTAAAATAGAAAATATATAATATAATTTAAATATAATATATGATAGAGTTGTATGTATGATATATTGATATTTTTTTCTATAATTAGATTTTATTAAAATTGGAGGATTAGTTTTATGGATTAAAAACTATGGTGTATTAATTGTGATGCGTGTTAGAGTTTATCGAGTTTTAATGGCCACACTTATGTTTCGTAGTTTAATTCTGCCCTTACAACAAGATGTCTACGTATCTTAGTGCGTATGAGAATCAAGTTCTAAGAATGAGGGGTTATGCCTTTTATATAGACGTAGAGAGTCTAAGAATTGAAGTAGGTTTAGGAACCTTGATGGGCATTACACTTGCTAGAAGGATTTTGGATCCTTCTTGCGATAAAAGTAGTTTTCATGTAGGAATATATTTCTTTGTTGATTGAGGTGTCTTGGGGGTTACTCCTTGGAGTAGTTTCCTTGTAGTTGGACATAATTAATTAGTTTTATATTTAGCTAATTAATTAATTACAGATTTATTTAGTAATTAGGGTTTCGAGCCTCATTAAATGGGCATCCCTTTTGGACCAAATCAGGTCTAATTAATGTTACATTAATTGTGTATTTATGACTTATTTTTAGCCCATATCAGTTAGGATCGTTTCTATGGAAGTTCTTTTATTTGATTATAATAATATAGTATAGATATATTAATATTCATAAAATTTAATGATATATTAAATAAAAATTATAATATAAGTATGATTTTTAAAATAGAAAATACATAATATAAATTAAATATAATATTATATTATCCGTGAAAAGTTGTATAAAAAGAGGACTATTTGTATGTATGATATATATCATTTCTAAAATTAGATTTTATTAAAATTGAATGGTTAAGATCGTTTTCCTAAAATTGAACGGTTATAATTTTTTGTATGGTTCATCTCAGTATTTTTTTTAAAAAAATTCTCTAATTTGCTAATTACAATATAGTATAGATAGTATAGACAGATGAGTGCTAATGATTGTATTGATAATATGTAAAGGTAAATTACATAAAAAAATATCACTAAAATATAATTTTTGAATTTATGAATGAATATAAGGACAAATTTAAAGTTTTTGATTTAATTTTACAAAATAAAATTTATGCATATAAGAATATAATTTTATTTTACTTTTTTTCCAAATTTTAATTTTTTCTAAATGTTTTACTAATCTTGATTAAATAAATCGATTTTTGATTAGTTAATCCAATTTTTAATCAATTAAATTAATTTCAACCAATTCTTAACTTATTTTTAATCAAATTTTAACATAATTAAATCAGTATTCATCAATCTATCGATAATTGGTGTTAAAAAAATTCGCTGATTAATTGTTAAAAGGATGGTTTCCGACTTGATTAAAAGAAATAAGTTTAAAGAATGATTTTTTTAAAATCAATAAAAAACCGGATAGATAAAACATACATTAATTAGCCAAGCCCGTTTTTTGTAGGTGTTCCGAAATCGATAAAGTTGTTCAAAATTTATAATTTTTTGAAAAAGATTAAATATATAGATCTAAGTCTCTAATAGCAAATGTTTTCTCAGTTTTAATTTTAAATTCATTTTAAGTTAATTAATTTAAATATATATATTAAATATTTGAAGGTGAAAACCCTCATTTAGTTGTTAAAAATTCAGTTACTCAACTCATTATTTTTTTATAAAATATTTATTGTTATTTGAAAAAGATTAAATATATAGATCTAAGTCTCTAATAGCAAATGTTTTCTCAGTTTTAATTTTAAATTCATTTTAAGTTAATTAATTTAAATATATATTAAATATTTGAAGGTGAAAACCCTCATTTAGTTGTTAAAAATTCAGTTACTCAACTCATTATTTTTTTATAAAATATTTATTGTTAAAGATAATTTTGAAAATATATGTTAACTTTAACAAAATTGTTATGTTGAGTGAAATTTATTTTTGTAAAATAAAGACTATTATCAGTGAAAGTTTTATTTCAATTTATAGAATAGTGAAAGTTTTATTTCGATTTATAGATATGCTAATTTGTAAATGATTATTGGCTACTTTGTCATGAACAATTTAAATATTAAATATAGACTAATAATATATGAATTGTTTTTGTAAATCTTATTTATGACTGGTATATAAATATAGTTATTTATTATTAAAATATTTTAACGGTACTTTTTTTTAATCTTTTTTTCAAATAATGTTATTCCTTCTTTTTGATTTTACGAGTGATACCTTTGTATTTCAGGCTTCACATATATTATATTATTTTTTAATCAAACGTTAGTCAAATGTTAAAATATAATGATATCACATGTATTAGTCAAAAAATAATGATATTGACCATAAAAAATAATAGGACAATAATATTATAACGAATATTCTTAAACGTATTTTCTGAAATTTTGAAATGTATTTTTGTTCAATTTTTTTACGAACAACTCCTTACAATCTGAAATCTACCCAAGTGAAACTGAGGAGTTGGTAGAACTAGCTCTATATTCGTGCATACTCTAGCCTCATCTATTGCTAAATTGTATACATGACAGTGAAATGCACGCAGTTGTGATGCGAGTGTGATCCTCTCTAGCGCAAATTGTTTTCTCAGAAAGTGCTTATAAGCTTGTAACTGAGGGAGACTCGTTGAAGATGTGTGTGCCTATTTTTTGCAGGTCTTCTAGCTGTACACAATTTGCATCTCTGTCAATAGTCTTGATCGTGTAGGCTACAGTTGAGACCATAGTAATTATGGCCTACTTTGCTTCCATTGAATTCCTTTGCAATCTATTAATTATACTTCAATATTATCAGACATCTATTAGTTGGAATTCACCAATTATGCTCAAGGATCTAAAAACTTGAGAGAATAATAGAAACCAGCTAACATGATCAGTAAGAAGTTAGAATCACTTGGTCATGCACCTCGTTCATGTCCTTTTCTTTCTCAATTCACTTTTAGATAATGCATATGCAATCAAGTCCAAGAAATTTCTTCCAATATTCTTGAAGTTTGGAAGACATCACATCAAAAGCATTTGATATCTGCTTGCATCACAAAATCCGAGTACCCGAGTGTGTCATTGTGGTGCCAACAACATGAACAACTGAGATTGTTACCTTTGGAGCTTGGCCAATATGTGTGCTCAAACCTCTACTGATTTTGTACCAAAATTGTACAACATTCATTTAAAAATTTCACTGGTAAATGGTAATACCCAAAGTTTGATTGGCTTTCATTTGTTAAAAACAAAGCAGTGACCCACATAGATGAGATAAAGATTTAAATGAAGTATCCGAGTAAGTCGGTGACTTTCATTTACCAGTCTGTGCCCCTCATTAGAATTGTTAGAGAAGCTTCCTTGCACATTTTTGATCGCCACACCAGAAAATTGCCACAGCAAACCAATATATGATCTGTATATATGTTATAGTTTGACAACCAAGGCAAAACTGTATTAATAGTAATGATACGTCTCAAAATTAGGAAAATAGGAGAAAAAGTTAAATGATATCATTATATATTGATTTATTGTCGGGAACAACATACAAGTTACGAATGTCGATAGTTCCATGAGGTAAAATAGAGTCGGAAAGTGGTGCCACACGAGCCACGAGTGAAAACTCTATCAATGCCATGCAAATTGAACAAACAATTCATGTAGCATGCTTTAATTTTTCTTTAGCACCCTGTACACGTTATGATAAAATTACAAAATATAACCCTCAATTTTGGATAATATCAGTTCACTTGTCATAACATTGTTGCTTTCACGTCTGAAATTCTCTGTTACTCCAACTTAATGTGATCAAAACATTAAATAGTTGCACGATAATGTACTATATCAAAAACACAAGATCAGATTACCTCACGAGAAGCTGGCTCTTTCTGTTGCAATACCTCACCCTGTAGTAGTCCAATATTGGTACATGAACATAAAGTTAAAGGACTAAAGATGTACACCAGTACTGGTTGTTTCCATTCTTTCACCACCCTTAGCTTGTTTTTCCACAGGCACTGTATGGCTGCTCTTATCACTATCGCTTACCGTAGGTGCCTCTGAGGAAGTATGATGAAAGTGGAATGATCATCTTGGCTGTCAGCAATAGCCTTCTCACTCTTCTGATCAAGAAAGACAAATAAAATATTACCAATTACACGATTAATCACCATGTGTGTGTGTGTATGCACTTTTTTCACTAGAGCTAAATTAAGTGTACGAATTACCAGCGGTAATTATATATTTGAAATAATTCCAAACTCAAATTGAGAAATTATAAAACAAATAAATTTTAAAATATACAAGCTATGTAATCATTGAAACTCATGTATATATATTAGTCAAGACACTGCGCATGCACCATGCTTGCTTCGGAAGTGATTAAACAACACAAGGAATTCAAGATTCACAGCCTCTTTGTTCAACAGGCTAGAATCTGATCTTCTACCGGTAAGTAAACCAGATTAAAATAGTCAATTTATAATCTCACCTTACTCTTTTAAAAATATTATTCTGGCTAAAATACATCTAGTACCTGTAATCCAATAGAGTTGTGCAAAATCAAGAACATATATATTTGCATTCAAGGTAAAATGATTCACAATAAAATTTAAATGATATAGCTTTATAGCATGCCAATTTTGAAATGTATAGGTGCTATTTGCATTAAATCTCTCAAAATAAAGCATTTTTATACACTGTTGAGCAACTTTACATTTATTAGCCCGTACAAAACTTATCGAAATACAGATTTGTAACTCCTACCACATAGAAAAAAGGTACGATTAGTGTAAAATGATAGATATGTATGCAAATTGTAGGCTAGATTTTACAGTAGTTGTGGCATGCATATAAACTTTACTTTGAATCCTTACACAGACATCAAGTAAAAGATAAGCTATTCTGCAGAAAGCTACTACTGTTAGCTATTCCAGTGAATGCCATTTACCTAAGAAACATTGTAATAGTTCAGGAATCATTTATCAATGTCATGAAACATAGGCTAAGAAGTTAAAAGTATAGGGGGTGTTTGGCTTAGCTTATAAGTAATAAGTTACTTTTTTTTAAAAAGTATTTTCATATTTTTTTTTGAAAATTAATATTTATTTTCGAAATTTAAGACCAAATCTTATTTCCAAATTTGAAAATAAGTTACTTATTTTCAGAAAAAGTACATATATACCAACTTTTTCAGCTTATAAGCTGAGCCAAACGGGGCCTATAATGTTGTCTAGCTATACTTACTCAAAACTTGAGTTACTCTCCTTCCATTTGCTGTAATAAATTTAGTTGGCTTGACAGTTTTCGCAGGCCCGCAGGTATAGCCAGGCCCTAGTTCTCTTAATGTGAAATTCTTTGGCACCATAACAGTTTCGTTGGTGCTTCCGGATTCACCAACACTAACCTGGAATGAGCTTGTAGCATTGGATGAGTGTTGCAGCAATGAGCTAAGTACTCCTCCCTTGCAGCAATTTGCAATCTGCTGTTTGTACGGAGTTGAAGGTAGTGAACGAACAACTGTTGGATCCTTTGAACAACTATTTGGAACATAATCTTCATATTTTGAGCAATTCCCGTGCTCCGTTGTTTTAGCACCCACCATGCTCCATATTACTTCTTTTTCCGCCTCAAGTACATCCAAGTATCCAACCCGGTTCTTGAATATGACGAAAGGTCTGGAAGCTGAGCATTGTAATAACAGCCTAACAAAGCACATACGCAGCTGGTTAGATACAAACGGTGCAAGAATACTACCACTTAGATACAAACGGTGCAAGAATACGTGGTAGTATTACTGGTTCTAATACATGTCACGAAGCTAACAAAATGAATGGGAATCAGGCCATTTAATGTCTTATACAATACACCGGCTACAATAATGGTTTTTATCAGCCACCAAGTATACATTTATTACAGATAAGATACTCAAGTGAAAAATTCCACTGCCTGCGGGAAAAAAACAAAGAAACAGGCCAAAGGTGATATTTTTAAGAATGCAGATTCAAAGATGATAATTTCTCAGAATCATAATTTTCTAAAATTTTAATTGCTCATAGTATGCCAAAGGTGATATTTTTAAGAACGCAGATTCAAAATAAAAACAACAAGTACAATTCAATTGATATGAACATTTGATGATCACATGATAATACCAAGTTGCTAATACCACTATCACGTAAAACTGACTGATGAAAAGGGACCGCTGCACCTTTTGCAGCAGATAGTGTATATTTGATGCTATGAGTTCCCCACATCATCAGAAGGAACCATTTTATGCAAAACATAAAATTCATAAACTGTATCAGTTTAATTAATTACAGGAAATTAGGAAAACATATATAAGCACGTGATCTCTTCAGACAACAAGCATGATGCATCTCGAACAAAGAAAAGCTAAATTCTTATTCAGTTGGGATCGAATTAATAGTTGGCAGGGGAGTTGCTCAAAATATGAAGATTATGTTAGTGAGGCCTTAAATCAGACTCTTGAGTTGATAAATGGTAAAAAATGCAGATAAATGAAAGCAGACCTTGATTTTATTGAGAATGTCTTCAAAGGGACCAAGAAAGCACAACTTTAGGCAACTTTTTAATCATATTTTTTTCATTTTCCTTGCGTGAAGATTCACCCCGGATCGTTTCCATACTGATTTATAAAAATCAAATAAAGGTAGCAAAGTTAGGCAAGTATAACTTGAATAAACATGTAAAGGTAAATAATACATCCTGAATGGACAAATATGTGACCTACCTGTATAATACCCTCCAGCGAAATTGTTTGCAGCATCTTCCTTTCCATAGATGAGTCGTTCAGGATGGGAAAGTTGACGATAGGTCCTGCCCTAATTTCATCAATGACGGTTGGTTCAAGATAGAAATATAGCTCTGTAAACATGCTTCCCTGCACTCGCCATTGACTCAGAATGTTGTTGAGGCTTCACAAACTATTAATGTGGTTTCCAACTTACGTCATTTACTGTGTAGTACCTGATTTCATAGATGCTCTAAACAGACTATTGCAGCCAGTACAAGCTAAACACAGATGGCAGTTGATCTATCTATGCGCATGCTAGACGTGTAAATCACTTAACTGATGATAGTAATTCCATGTCTCCTAAAGCAGCTATAAAACCTTTCTACAAACCGTAAAAAAATGTAGACCGTATTACCAGCGATCTCAAAACTTAATGATTTACAAAATTTCAAACATAACTCTCTTCTTTCATTATACTATATTACCCACTGCAGATAACAACATATACAATCGGATATAAAGTATGCTATCTAACGAACATATGTAATTAAAAGATATAAGCAATATAATTAGATGGAAAATAGATCGTGCTGATCCATACCATCCAATATATCCAAAATGTAATTAAAGTATGCTGCAAGAATCTTCGTGGAGAACTGCCAGTGCTCCGACTTAATGCCAAAACTTTAATTGAACCCTTTCTTCCGATTGCAAATTCTTGGCTTTTGCTTCTCACAGTAACCATTTTTCTCTGCTTCACTACCTCCAATAAATTTGTCCTCCAAAGAGAGTTTTTTCTCTTGGACATCACGATTACTGTCTAATGATGAGGTGCTTGTGTCTCAATTTGCATGATCATTCCTTTGCGTATTGGGGATTGAACTGGCAAGGCCTTGAAGCTGTTGTCTTTGTACCTAACTAAGTTGATAAGACGGTGAAGGAAAACCACTAATTCAAGGATGTTTTGATCCATTTTTTGCTTATCCGCATGATACAGTGTCTGTAGACGAATCACAGTGCTGTTGGCACCAGTCTTCTTGCCGTCAAAATCCATACTGTCAGATGGGCACAACAATATTAGCACTCGCATAATTAATAAAGGTACAAGTCAAGTCATGCACCAGAGAACTGTTCACTGACTTGGTGTTTGCCCACTCTCCAACCCAACCAAAACCTTGATGTGCTCTGTCCAATTTCCATCAGATTATGAAAAATAAAATTAGTTAACAGGTTAGATATCTACAAGACCACGCAGGTAAGAACAAATTATACTCCTTCGTAAAAGAAGCAAATCAGAGTTGTTTACTAAGTAATCAAAGACTGAATGCACATACTTGGTAGTGTCCGCAGCAACTGGAACAAGCCACTGGAGAGTCTTCTCCATTTCCGCTTTGATTTGAGGAACCGTAGCTAAAAATCAATATATTACACAGAGGTAAGACATAAAAATAACATTAAATAATTAGCAAAAAAACAAGACCAATTTCAAGGAACTTGGGGAGAGTGCATACTTCTTCCTTGGCATCAAATGCCTGTAACCGAGAACGCAAAGCTGTCTTGACACTGGTTGGTAACCCATTATACAATCCATCTCTTGTATTAGGGGGGAGATATGTAGGTCAACATGCCTGTATATGTATTAGTAGAAACGATTACATTACATCACCTCAATCACAGAAAACCAGCCATAATAAAGTTTAACCCAAAAGAAAAATGACTATCACTTGCAATGTTATCCATTTGAGTGATGATGTGAGCATAATGTAAAGCAAGACCAGCAACACCTAATCTTTCAGGTTTATTACAAGGCTTTGTTCCGGTAGATGTCACACCTGCCACGTTCACAGCAAAATAAAATGAACTGAATCCCAAGTTGCAGCAAATATATTAAGACCACTATACATGATGAAGTAAAATTTCATAATTCAAAAAACCTAAGCAGCAATCACTTGAGAGTGATCCCTCCGTCGCATTGTAATCTCCAAAAAAAATATCCAATGAGTCATGCAAGATAATATTCGTTTTAAACCTCCAAACTATACATTAAGTAAATAAAATATGTATGTATATATATACCATTATCCCCAAATGCTTCGAAGATGTCTTGATGTTTGAAGGTTACAATATCGACGAGCTTCTCTACAACCTGTATTGGTATAAAAAAGAAGGAAAACTGTCAAATTTAAATAGCTGCAGGATTAAAGAACTTGGTGACTTCAGATTATTCATATCTATTTATTCACGATCATCAATATTCAACAGTATGCGAAAAAGTAAATTGTGGTGAAAATTTTAAACACTTGTAACTGTAAACTGATGCAAAATTGCAGACGGAAAACAAAAAGATATACTGGACAACATACCTCCTCCAAACTTCTTGACCAAAGAGATTTCTTTTTCAAGCTCCTCACTAGTTTTCTTTGATGCTTTAGCTCAGATTGTAAAATCACCAGACCTTCTCCTACAATGCCAGGACAGAGAATTATTTCTCAAAAATATCCATCTTGTGTATATGGCTGAAAAAGAGCAGCGAATTCAGCAACTATGTCAATGTCTTGCAACCTTGCTGTTTACTGAAAACAATATGCACAGCGTCAAACGGAAAATGTACAAGTCCTTGAGCTAATATCTAGTCAAGAAAATCATGAGTTTTTTGAACTAATAAAAATGTCAATGTCTGCCATATAATGATACAAGTACAAAATTTAGCTTAATCCTCATGATCAAAGCTCTATAACTCCAGTTACATACACAGTAAGAGGTAGTGGCCAATCAGACAGAGGGACACATGTATTTCCAAAATCTGAGTCATCTGAAATGGTTTGTCACCCTCTAACTTTGCCAGATTTTACACTAGAATGAAACGTTGCTATCAGATGACATAGCGTTATGGTGATAACTGATAAATAAAAGTCCCAGGCATTATTGCGTTATAAGTAGCCTTGGGCAGCTTGATAAGATCTGATCCAACGGGTAAAAGCATATGTAAATTGTAAGGTAGTGCCTAACCTGTTAAAATCCTAATCGATCTGGAGATGCTCTGCTTGTAACTTGTGATCACTAAGCAAGGCATCACGGCCACCGACTGCCTCCGGCCAACTTCCAATCTTCAGGTATCTTTGTTGCTTCTCGCTTTTTTTTAGTTTTTTTTTATTCTCTCCTAGTTTTCAGTTTTGCTTTTACACCTCTGTTTTTGCCCAATCACCAACTACTCTCTTTTTCTTTCCTTATTTATGTTCTCTTATCCTTTTCCAATTTTTTTAATTAATAAAAATATATTTCTCATATTTTCGTATCTGCTCACTAAAATTTTTTTGGTTGTTTGTTGGTCTGAAATTCTATAATTTGTTCAATTTATTTAATTGTCGGAAATTCTGTAATTTGTTAAAACTTAAAACCCTACATCAACAGACTCTGAGGAAGGTTGGTCTGGTCAGCTTAGCCTTCTTTATTACTCAGAAAGAGGTGGACTCAGGTGTCAAAACCCATGACCAAACTAATAAAAAGTTTTGATTATCGTGCCAAGCACGACAATTGTTAAAAGTTTTAAATTTTGTTTAACTATTTATTTACAAATTGTTAATTTTACAAAATTTTAGAAAAAGTAGTCATAAAAAGGTACATAATGATTGATTTAAACATGTGTATAACTATGTAGAAATATTGCGATACCTATTTAGTGACTGATAATGTTGAATATATCACAAGATATAAATCACTAAACTATGTAATATATTTCGAGAGAGGTCTTTGTATATAAAAAAAGCATATATCATTGAAAATATTGAGTGTGAATGCTAAAGTAAACTATCATAACTGAGCTCCAGAATAATAGAACAATTTCCAATTCTAAGGATCAAACCTTTACGGGGAAGATGTAAAGACTCAACTTCCTCAAGCTTTCTGCGGTAATCTTGTTCAAATCTGTCTAAAGCATGCAACTCATGATACAGTTCCTGCACATTATACGTTCACGAGTTGGTCTTGCAATTGGTCGCCGGAAATATATATACACACATATGATAATCGCTTAAATATCTCGAGTTAGATGCATCCAACACTCTGCAGAAAACTCCAAGCCAAACATATGTACAGCATTCAGAAAGTGTACATATGCCCTGATAATTTTTAGGGAAACTAAAAAGTAAGTGTAATAGCTTACAGAAGTGTGCTGAGCCAGATTGGTCAATTCTTGCATTGTTTTCTCAGTCTCTTCTCTAAGTTGTTTCGGGGTCACAAGGTCTGTATCCAATCTGACGACACAATCATTTATAAGTTTTATATATCTCCGGTCTTGCAGCAGATTATATTGAGTATTATACATTGAAAGCTTAGTTACCTTGCAAAGTAACGCCCCAGACTGTGCCATTGTGGGTCTTTACATAGATCTCCAAACCTAATTACTTCTCTAGAAAAGACACCAAATTCCTCCCTACAAGCAATGATTAGAATAGAAAAAACTGATTATAACCACTTTCACAGTGAGCAATGGTTGCCAGTAACACAAAAGTATGACTAACCTTTTGTCTGCAGCAGCAATTCTAAGCAACTCTGTCATATCTGTAGAAACTAAAAGCTGTACTCCTCCCGAGTGAAGGATTTCCTTTTTAAGGAATTGGATATTTTCTTCTGAAATAGACTCTAACAAATTTGAACCTTTGGCAATGGTATTAGCTACTTCAAATGCAAGGATAGATATTTTATTCCCTCTAGACGCCATATTTGATACAAAACCACTTCCAACATTCAAATTTGTCATGCTGCCACCCAGTGTGTCCAGGACATCCACTGCCCTCTCCAAGCCATTCATTTCTATCATGAATAACTTCAACTATTCATCTTAAAATTCTCTGAAGATTCCATTATTTTCTTTCAAAATGTAATCAAAATCCGAAGTATCATGATGTAAAAGTCCAGTCTGTTAATTTAAATTATAATTTTGAGACTTTTTCTTCTCTAAGCAAGGTTAGCCAATCAACTCAATCTTAAGTAGAAAAGCAAACCAACCTGGAGAAGAAAGTAAGGAAGAATAATTACCAAACAAACATATGATCAAACACATGGCGAGTATCTCCACAACAAGCCGCAAAACAACAAACATCCAGTGCACTCAGTCCAGTGATGCTTCAGAAAAATTACGTGGAATAAATTGGCTCACAGAACCCTATGTTGCAGCATTAGATATATAATAGATATAATAGATAATAGATTTCTGCACATAGAATCATCAAGCCACTTAGCATCCTTACTACCTTAAGTTGGGGATCCTATAAAGTGCCTAAACAACCAAAACAAGGTGCATGAATATGGCGGTGGGTTTAAGGTTATCTTTAATTATAAGAATGAAGAGATTATGGAGGCTGTACCCTATAAGATAAATGTGATTATATTTGATCCTGATGGTTACGAGTAGTATTCAAAATGATAAAAAAATATTTGAGATTGATGGTTAAACTAGATGGCATGGTAGTGATAGGGGGTCTTGGTCCTTTACAAGCCATTGATACAACCATCTGTCCGCGTGCGTTTTTTCCCTACCGATAGCATTCTCGAATTCTTTCTCATCGTCGGAATAAAAGCATGGATAGATGGATAGTAATAATCCACCTTGTGATCGATTTGAGTTGCATGACCAGGAGGACATTCTGAGAGTTAATGAAGATATTGATAGATTAACAATTTGTTGATTCTATGAGAATTGAGCTGATTACGCCAGCCTACAAGTATAGTTGCACTGTCCAGAAAATGTGATCCTGAAATGAGCAAGTCAACGAGACTTCAAAATAATGAAGTCTCAAGGAAAACTGGTATAATATACATATTTGATCATGGAGGAGATTCAAGTTGTCTCCAAAGAATTGAGGCATTATCTAAAGGACACCTGAAAATAAAGCTGGACCAGGACAAGGAAGATAGTTGCAGTCTACACACCATGAGAACAAGGAGGATAGTTGCAGTCTCTCCCAATCTCTTGTTCTATTCTATTTCTATTCTATCTCTAATTCTCTGTTAATTTACTGCAATTCCTTTCATTTACTGCATTTATAGACTGAAAACACCAAAAAAACAGGTACATTTTTACAACCTCAGTTCATAGTTCCTGACAAAAACATAAAATCTCAATTAACTCGAAAAATATGACAGACTGATGCACCATTAATCATCTTCTACCAGGTGCTGATTTAAGAATAAAACTACAAACCAGCATTCAAACCAGTCAATAGCTACATTTTTACTACACCTACGCAAGCAAGTTAACAATTGCATGATGTTAAAGTTATGTCTTCTTCTGCTCGGCAGCAATTCTTTTGCGGATCTCATGTGCAGTGTTGAAGATGCCAAGTGTTGGTGTGTTACAAACAAAGCACTTCTTGTTCTTAGAGTGGTGCTGTAAACAAAAAAAATAATATATATAGTTAATAAAAGTTAATAACCAGAAGAGAAATATACATATCATATTTTAGAGGGCATAGCCAATGATAGTATGATACTGACAAATATGTTAAAAGCATTAAACAATACTAATATTGCTGCGCACCACCAGTATTTTTGGATAAATAGTAATAACAAGTACTAACATATTTTCATACAATTGTTTTTGTTAAATGCTTTCATTATAAAAGATAAACTATATTTGTGAACATCTATCAGCGACAGTCCTTCCTATATTCCATTCCAAAATTACAAAATTTGCCTTCAATTCAAAAATGAGTATTCCTTTCTACATCCAACTCATATCATTCATAAATCTCATCATACATACTGAGCACCCCCATCATTTTTTCACTCGCCCCTAATTCATTGCTCTCTAAGATTCTTTCTCACATCATCCCATTCTAGCCAACCAAATGCAACCAATCATATGAAACCATTTAACACTACAATTAATTGGAATGAAATCTTTTTGGAAGTATGTTGTCTTCATTCCCACCTTCAAAAGATGTTTAGAGATCTCAATAGGAACTATGAGATCTCAAGAGAAACAGAGAAGATTTTGGATGAACCAGAAACTGTAAACAAAGACTTGAAGCCTGAACAATGTAAGCCAGGCTTCTGCATGTATGCTATTAGAAGTGGCTATTAAAAACTTGCACCACTAATAATAACTAATATTCAACTACTCACTCTAGTACGGTATCGTCAGGAAACGTCAAGACCCAGGAAGAAAACAACTTTTATTACTCTATTACCATAGTTGGTGTCCGTCTGTCTCTCCTTATGAGTAGCGATAATATTGATATCTCTTACAATATCTCTTTATATAAATGAAATGATATAATATATTAGTTAATTTTGTGTTCTATCTCATCTCCAATAGCACGGCATTTCTTCTACTTCAACAAGTGAGTTTTTAGACATTTATGCCTATTGTTTATGTTTAGATTTTCCCAGTTTTTTAAATCACGTTCAGTTAAAGCTGAAGTCATGGAAAGGGAAATACTAGCCGTCGATTCAGGTTTCAATTTTAAATTCATATCTAGATAGAATATCATTTTCAAATATAAAATCGTTATTTTTCAATTGTTTCTCTTCACTAACTTTCGTATTTGTACCATATTACAGAAAACAAACCGGTTACAGATTGCAGAATGATTCTTATCGCCTACAGCAACTTCAGTGTCATACATCAACATATGGTCACCCTTTTAATCGATTTGTCTGGGGTAAATGACTCTTCTGGTATGTTGTCTCATTTATGTACATATATATAATTGCAAATCGTTATTCATTATCATATAACATATAAAAATAGGGTTTCATGCTCCTGAGGACGAACTGAGGTTACAAAAGTATCTAGTACAATACATGGGGGGTACAATTGTCAAATGCATGTATGAACTTAATATTTACAAAATTGTCAGTCCACATTTATATTAAAAACTGTTTTATCCTCAGTTCAATAATCAATACTCATTTAGTGTATTAGCACTTCATTATATTATTAATATATCTAAGATTTTACTAGTATTATCTTATTTATACTTTTCCTTTCTACCGGTAGTATGTGAAGTATTAGTTAGCAGTTAATCATATATTAATGAGTTAATATCTCAACTCCTACGATTTATTATATTTAATCAATAATCACTCATAATTTATAAATGTAATTATTGTTGTTTATGCGTGTTGGTGACGTACAACTTGACTACAATATTTTTTTTTAGTTTCACATACCCAAACTTATCCTATCTGAATTAATATTTGGATTTGGATTTATTTTTAAAATATGTAGGTATTTATTTAGATTTAGATTTTACTAAAACCCAACCACCCGACTCATTGCCATCCCAACTCCAAAAAAACAGAACTTGCAAGTTTAAATTCATTAAGATATTTAACATGGTATTCTCTAAACATGTCTTGTGAAAGTAGAAGATATGTGATTGTTTTTGTTTCTTAATTTTTATCAGAACAGAAAAGCATGTCAATTTTATAAATCGTAAGAATCATAAACTGAAATTAACGAAGATCAAACTAATTATATCTATGCAAGGAAAAAGAAGTTTAAAGGCGGCTAACCTTTAACGCACAATGCTCGCAAAAGTAGTGCTTGCACTTGGTAACTACAGGATCAGCAAATGGCTGGCGACATATAAAACACGCAAAGGGCAATGAATCCTCATCTTCGTCACTCTGTTCTGCATCCTCATCACTTTCAAGTTGTTTCAGAGCCAAATTTCTTTTTCTTGCCTTCTCTTTCTCGTCCCACTCTTTCTCCAACTGCCATCCTGACTTGTAATCTCCACGATCATGCATAAATTTACAGGAATCTCCATACCCACAGTACCCGGTTTCTTTGTAGTCCTTGCATATATCTGGCTGATAATCAAACCTTGCTGACACCCTAATATGAGCTGATGCTCTAAGCGGTCCATGTGACCCACCTGCTTTCTCCCCTGCGACTGTTTGTTCTCTTCTAAACCCAGCCTTATGATCTGTATATGCATTGATTCCTTTGTACAGCTTGTCATCACCTTCACCTTTATTTTTCCCTTTTAATGCTGCTTCTGCTTGCTTAAGAACCCTCTCACGAATCGCCCGAGCATCTCTTGAAAAATCAGTCTCAGTCTCAAGAGTTGCTGTTGCCCTGCTATCGTTCTGAACTTGGATTTCACTAGAAGACTCGAACTGGAACAATGTTTTCTCCTTCTTCGTTTCAACATCTGAACTTGACAACTGCTTGGTGGGTGGTGCAGAAGAAAAATGCAACTTATTATCCGATAATGAGGACTTTTTCTTGTTAAACATAATAGTCTCAGATTTGGAATCTTCATTTTCTTCAACTCCATCCTCCTCGCTGAGATTCCTTTTCCTAATATTTTTGTTTTTTGTTGGCTTCTTAAAAAATGTGCATACTGTAAATGTAGAAGATAAATCAATGGATAAATGGTTAAAAATAATGTTAAAACATTAGTTTTGCACTTGAAGATATAAAGTGTAAATATACACCTGACTCAGGTTGTCGAGGAGGATCACTAGACTCTGCCATCAAATTAAACGCCTATCACAGAGTGTGAATGACGGGAAACTTGTTCTTACAACAGCTTCTAAAACTGTAAAAAGACCATGAAAATTAGGTTAGTTTGTATGGAAGAGACTGATAATTTAAATTGTTGCATTATCGATTTTTCGACAATTTAAGAGCAACATCAACCTGTCACAGGGAAGTTATACTAGAAATTAAACACTTCAGTTGAGAGTAGGCACGAGGAATATGAGGTGAGGAGATGACTTAGAAATACTAACCAGAGGAGCAAGTGCTTCTTGAGAATCTCTTCCCATCTTAGATAAATAAATATAACTTTATATATATATATATATATATATATATATATATATATATATATATATATATATATATATCTAACATAAATTCCAGATTAATTTGCAATACACACACAAATCTGTAAAAGAATATACACACACATCGATATAGAGAGAAGAGTAGCGAACAATGAATAAATCTGCTAAATCGAAAAACCGATACCTTTAGCTGAAGACTGCTGTCAAGTCCAGAGAGATAAGAATTGAAGCACTGAATTAAAGCTCAAAAGCCGCAAATCAATTTGCCCCCAAATCAAACTGTTGCTTGGTCTTCTATTACTGTCTTCAATTTAGGTTTTGGGGAAGATAAGCAAAAAAAAAATCAGCACAGTAATAAATAAAAATATACGTAGCATTATTTATGGGATACGTTTTCTTTAGTAGGACGGTGACAAAAAGAACCAGGCATTACGTATTTTCGGGTTGGATTCGGCTTTTCTCAAATTTATATATTAATATTATTTGAATTTATTTATATATTTTTAACATTTTTATTGAAAGAATCGGATATTTTAAAAGAAATTTTTTTTATAAAAAACTAAAATTTCATCCTATTATATTTGAATTTGGAGTTATATTTTGAATCTAATTGAATTTTAGATTTTTGATAAAAAAAAAATGTATCTGCGTGTTTGTGAAATTGAATTGAATTCAATTTTAATAATGTATTTAAAAGAAAAATTATTTAAAATATTTTAGGATAGTATAAGAAATATTGCATGTTATTTTAATTATTTTTAAAATGGATTGGACTTTTTTAATTAATATATTAATGTAGTATATTTATAAATTTTCATTAAAATTATTGGACTTTTTCAGATTTTTTAAAATAAATCAAATAAACCTTGAATTTTGTTTGGATTTTATTTAAATTCAAATTTAAATTTTAAGTTGGATTCAATTTTGATAAAAAAATAATATACTTGTTTAAGATCTACGTAAATTGAATCATATTTTTAGAATTTTTACCGTAGTATAAAAGAATATTCTCATATTCTATTTAAATGAAATTAGGTATCAAGTTCGTAACGAATTTTATAATATCCATAATTCACCTCACGCTCAAATAAAATTATTTAATATATTAACAAGTATTGATATAATATATCTATAGTATATCCAACCATGCAAATATGAGTAGAAACATGTATTATTTACTAATCATTTATTAATTTTTTCTAAAAAGTTTGTAAAAAATATGACTAAAATTGTCCCCAAATCTAAATATCATACCTTTTAAGAATAAAGAATAAAGTTTTTGAGATTGATATCAAAAAAATTATCTAAAATGTAAGAGTTTTTCAATACAAAATAATAATAACATTTTTATATTTGTATGTAATTTTTTATAATTATAATAACACTCTCATATTTATATGGAAAAAAAATATTCTCAAAAAACTTATTTGAACTGACCTTATTAGAAATATTTGTTTAAAAAATCTCTCAAATATTTTAAGATATGTATTTAAATATGCATATTTCTTGCAAAGATGGTATGATTTTAACATTGAAAAACAAGTGGACCACACTGGTATTATTTAACTCTAGTCTCTAACATATATATGTGCATTGTCATTTGTTATCATACAATGCTGCATTTTATTTGCTCTTCAAGCATTATCATTGGCTATATTTGTCAGACAGTGAGACAAAACCTTGTGATAAATACTTGTGAACTTTCAAATATAACACGCGCTCATTTACTTCAATACAAGTCCTGGTAATAAAAAGAGGTTTCCATAATATGATATTACATTGCATATAGAGAATTAAAGTTCCAGTTATGATATAAATACAAACATCTTCAATCTCACACAATTTTCAACTGACCAAGCCATTCTTGCTAAGTTAAGCCACCCAATTTTCAGCTGACCAAGCCATTCTTGCTAAAAGTTAAGCTAGATGATTATAACCCTCTGCTAGTATTTTACCCAAAACACATACCACAAGCTGCATACTTACCTGGTTGTACACTTGTACTTGTAACATTGATTCCAGAATCTAGGGATCCACGCCCACACGGCCACTGCATATATATATCACATAAGCTTATAGTGGTCATTCTTTTTATATACAAGGAACTCACTTTCGAGACAACTCAAAATATGAGCAACAGACTCTTCTGCCGATCCAGTGAAGTGCTCCACAATATCTGACAGAGAAACCTGCATATGATCTAAATTAGTGTCTTGTGGATAAAATAAAAAAAGAAAAAAGATTTGAAATGTCATAAAAAGCTAGTCAGTCTCACTAACCCCATTTCCAAAATTCCCAAGCCACTCTATAATGGAATCTTCTGTCGCTTCAACTAAAACCAAATTCTCTTGAGGAACAACTTTTTGACGTTTCCTCAATGAGTGTTGATCATCAACCTCTTGCATCCCAGAAACTACTTTGTTTTTCTCTAAAAAAAGATGGTCCGCTGTACAGTTTACTGGTTCCTTAAGTTCACAGATTTTACTCTCGACATAGCTTAAAATATTTGATTGTTTGGGTATCTCTATCATCTCATTAGAGCATTCATCAGCTTCATTAGCAGGCTGGTGATTGGCTACGAACACATCTCTGGTCAATCCCAGATCTTGCATAATCAAAACTGCTCTAATATGGGTATAACTTACCTGGTATTGTTAAGAAATACTTATAATTATTAATAAGCAAAATCTATGCAGAAATGTATGTATAGGACGGATGGCAATAACAGCCTCCATCAATTGCATTGGTATATTATATCGGCTTGCTTGATAAGCTCACCTCTTCAGGTAATTCATCTTTGATTGGTTTCAACTTGTCTTTTGAGCCAACTTTCAAGACAGCCACTTGAATTTTTATGAACACTTCTTGTGTTAATCCAATTTCCTCAGAAAATCGAATCCAGTCAATATCACATCCTTGTCGAGCAGCATCAAGGATATACCCAACTACAGTTTGTTCCTTTATTGGAGCTAATCTACCAGGGAAATTCTATCAACAGAGATTATGGAGCTAAGAATGTGGATCAAAGATGAGAATAGAAGGGCAGTAGCAATCGAGTAATGAAATTAATATTATATATAGTTTCCATAGGCAATTTAATTAGACTTACAGCTATCTTCTGGAATGATAGACCATCCTCATGCCACATTTTCCAAGCCTGATACTTAGCCGGCGTCAATTCTTTTAATTGATTTGATGTGATACAAATCTTTTGGTTGTTAACGACTTGTAGGTTTGATGCTCCATCTAAAGATAGGCCGAGACCCTTGGATAGATCTCCAATAGTTTGCAGAATATGATCTCCGTACTTGGCCAAAAGGTGCTGCAACATAACCGACCTTTAAGCTTTTACATAGTAGCAAATATGTATATTATATACATATAATGGAGGCTGATCAGCCTTAGTAGCTACAGGTTTTGACAAATAACTTGAGAGTATATGCATAAACATACATCTGTATACATTAACAATATATATCAAAAACAACCTTACAGATTAATAGAAGTGTTGGGTTTAAATTTAGCTTCTAAAGTCTCTAAGAGTGAATGATGAAGAACTGAACTATAAGCATGTAAATGCAGAGGACACTTATTCAATGAATCACAGAAAGGCGTTGGCACAAAGCACAAACTGAATGCAACTTCAGTTTCTTATAGTAGCAAGACAGGAGCTAGATGTTGCATACTAATTCTTTAAAATATTCGAAGAATATTTGTTTAAGCATAACAATACTCTTATTCTGTGACTTTTTAAAGAGCACACCAATTTCAGAGAAAGTCATCCCAAGTGTTACAATATATCTAAGAATCATGTGTTTAATTGTTGCACGAGTAACAATACTCTAATTCTGATGACACTTATTAAAGAGCAAACCAGAGTCAGAGGAACATTAATATGTTATAGTATACCTGGTTAACTCCATCAATATTTGCTAGCCTCGCTTTAGTAGATGGCCTCGCCAATACAAACTTCTTTATTGTTTGATCGCCACATATAGCATATCTGCAATATAATTTATATGCAACAGATAAATAGATAAATCTTGTGCTCTTATTTGTGTGGTTGCCTTGAGAGTTTTAAAGCATATATTTTGTAAACTAAATTTAAAATATGCAGTTAGTAGCAAAGCAAAAACTAACGGAGCGATTCCTGCAGCTCTTGCAAGCTTCATTCTCTCTTCTAAAAGCATTTTATAGAGTTCCACCTCACCCTAACATAAAGTAAGATAGAAAACCGCAGTTAGAAAATGAGTTTCTTACATATTTCTCCATGATGGTATTAAAAGGGATTTCATAACAGAATGTGAGATAATATGTGCAATGTCCAAATATAGTATACACAAGGAACAAAAGGTTTTAGAGTGTAGTAGGCTATAGACAACTATACTTCCGTCCTTTCTCAGCTGCACTTCACAAGAATATCAATGGAAAGACATATATTTAGCTCCAAAATTCATTCTATTCTACAAGAGTTTGTGAAAAACAAGCGAGTCGCTGGAAGACTTGTATTGCACATTATAAAAGGATATGCATATATTTTAACACAGTGCAACTTGCAGGGCTGATTGAAATATATACATACCCAAAACTATGAAGATATGCTTAAGCGGCTTATAAAACAGTTCAAGGGGGTAATAAACAGATTAAGCGGGTAATAAAACTAAATCAATCTTCGAACACTTATGCGGAAGATTTGATCGTCCTAAACAGTACTTTTAGAAGGAAGGGAGGCTCATAGGTTGTGTCCACTTGTGGAGGGAATGGAATGAGGAAGTAATGGAATGAAAAATTAGGAACAAAATTTATGGAGAAAGAAAGGATATAAGGGAAATAATGAGGAAGTAAAAAAAATTTATGAAGAAGACTGGATGGAAAACGAAGGAGGAGAATGGAGCATTTCTTCCAAAATTGGTGGGTTAGACTTCTAGTTTAAATTGTAAGGAAAGGAATGAAGAAATAAATAAAAATTATAAACATGTCTCGCCAATCATCCAAAATAAAAGTATAAATCTCATTTCATTCTCTCCCATTTCATTCCATGAGGCACTAAGGTTGTGTCCACTTGGAGAGAATGGAATGGGGAAGGAATGGAATAAAAAAGTAAAAAGAAAAGTTATGGAGAAAGAAAAAATGTATGGGGGAATAGTGAACAGAAATGGAGTAAAAGTTTCCTATGATGAAGATTGTAGGGAAAATGAAGAAGGGAATGGAGCATTACTTCCAATTTTGGTGGGTTAGACTTCTAGTTAAATTGTAAGGAAAGCAATGAAGGAAAGAATAAATATTATAAACAACTCTCTTCAATCCCCCAATTAAGAGTATAAATCTCAGTTCATCTCTCCTTATTCCATCCAAGTTAACACAACCTAAGAGTCTCTTGTAGCAAAATTTTGACCCTCCCTAAAATTCTAACTTATGGTCAAAGTAAAGAGACTCTTGGAGATAGCCCTACTTTGATGATGTGAAAAATGTACATCTTTCCCCAAAAACATTTTTTTTAAAACAAATATTTTTACAAGTCTTTTTGAGACTTCAATATTCTCTAAAAACAATTTTTATATTAGTCTTTTAGGGACTTCGATGTAAAAACATAAAATTTTAAAATCTGAAAACAAGTTTTTTATTGGAACAAGTTCTTTACTAGTCTCTTGAGGACTTTGTCATGAAAAATATATATTTTACTCCAAAAGGAAATCACAGTTCAGTGCTTGTTTGGGTGAGACATAAGAATTGACTTCCTCTTGAAAGTTGTCCGTCCTAGAAATTAGAGAAAAAGTGTTTGGTCGGCATGTAGGAATTCAACTTCCTCGGAACTATAAGTAAGTAAAAGGGGTTGGGTAAGAAACTTCCTATGTTTAGTGGGAATTCACACTTCCAAGTAAGTTACACTTCTCTTTCTTTTAATAACCAAACAAACACTTCTCTTATTTTTGATAAGCAAAAAACTTTACTTAACGTGTATATCCCATGAAGTTGAAGTTCCTGGATATTGGTATGCCATCCAAACAAGAACTTAGCCTTTTGACAAACTATATACTATAATAAACAACAAGTACCTGCAATAATCCCTCAGATTGTAAAAAATCCTTGTTGAAGTCTCCACTATCACCCATAGCATTTTTGTGATCCTCTTCACCAACTGGTAAAAGCAATGGTGGTTGATGATCAGGCGTACACGAGCTCAGAAAATGCATCCCATCAGGACTAACACTGGTGGCAGGGTAATATTATGACTTGTGAGAAAGTGAGCTTAACAATCTGACAAAACTAATTACATTAGTATGTAAAAAAGAGTTAATAATTTAAAGGTCCCTCAGAGACTAATCTACCTTATAGTTTTATATAGATCATTCAGATTTTCTGTCAAAAATCCTGCACCAAGTAGCAAACAACAAATTATTGGTCATTTAATAAAATACCAACAGAGTAACTCTACCGACCAGTTCTCCTCAATGGTTTCTGTTTCTTTCTTTAAAAGATAGAAGAGGCCAATATTGACAGAAACAATATATTAGTAGCAAGTAGCAACCTACAAATATACTACCGCTAAGGTCCCCAGGAAAAGTACAACGGAGGATCTTATCATACCTACTTACGGACCTAAGTTGCTTAAAATGCGTAAATTAGACCAAGGAATAACCATACCAAAAGAAATCAGCTGTGAAGCTAGAGTTTTCCACCAGTTTGCCGAAACCTCTTTTCCTAGGCCATGAAACGGAAGCTTGTCATATTGAGCATCGACGATTTTTTTCGACTGCAACAATGTAAACAGGGAAGTATAAGGACAAAAACTGCATAACCATAATAAGGGATGTTTTGACAAAAACAAAAACCACTAGCAGTTCCTATCAGATGTTAGTCGATACAACAAGATTTTAAAATTTATAGGTATGATATGTCCCCGAGATACGGATCTTGTCACAAGTCTACTTGCTGGGGAAAAATCCCGAGTCACGTTCTTCCCCTTCTTGGAAGAACCTATTTTGTTACCGAATAATTGATTTCATACCTTTATTTCATGTTTAGCCTCCTTAATATAACATATGTTACTCGGACTCGCCTAGAAGTGTCCAACTTGGATACGTGTCCAAGTATCGGACTCGGCAACATTTTAAAAAATATACATGTTTTTGGCCTAAAATAAGTGTCCGCGTCCAAGTGTCCATGTCCGAGTGTCGAGTGTCCGACGCGGGTACTCGAAGGTAAAAGGAAGAGTCCGAGTAACATAGAATTATATAACAAGGATGACTAATAACATAATAGATAAAGATAGGTGCTGCCTACAAACTAGGAGCTACCTAAAAGATAAGATAAACATCATAAAGATAATATAAATCCTAGCCTGATTTACTTTATTTCCACAACTCTCAACAGCTGAGAATTATCCTAATAATACTTAATAATAAAAATACTTTTTATTTATTCAATTGCTCCTATTATTCCTCCTTCTATATTGCTGACCAACGAAAGAATCTATAACATTACTCCCCTCCTGGACAATGAGCTTGTCCCCAAGCTCAAATTCTGGATAGACATCCTGAAAGTGAGTAGCCTCTTCCCATGTGGCGCTTCGGCAGTCTGACTATCCCAATGCACCAGTAGTTCAAGCTTACCTCTATTAACGCGTGAACGAAGAACAGAAAAAGTCTGAGGAACAACTTTACCATCATATAAATGAGGCAAAACAGGTGGTATCACAGGAGCTTCACCGTGGAAAGCTTTAAGCATAGATATGTGAAAAACATTATAAATCCGACAAGTTGAAGGCAGATTAAGAGCATAAGAAACCTGTCCCACCCTGTTCAAAACTTTAAAAGGACCATAAAATTTTGGAGACAATTTTTTCGCCGTATTTTTGCTTACTGTGCGCTGTCGATAAGGCTATAAACGAAGCCAAACAAACTGGCCAGGCTCGAAAGACAAATCACGATGATGAGCATCATATGAAAGTTTCATATGGGCTTGAGCTTCACAAAGACGTTTCTGAGCATCATGTAATATAGAATCGCGATCTTGGAGTGCGATATCAATTGCAGCCACCCTCGTGGCACCTGGTTCATAGGATAAGAGATGAGGTGGGGCACGACCGTATACCAAATGAAAAGGAGTAGCACCTAATGAAGTATGGAAAGAAGTGTTATAGCTGAATTCTGCCCAAGGAAGCCGTCAATCCACTTTTGAGGTTGATCCCCAACTAAACAACGAAGGTATATCTCAATTGTTCAATTAACCATCTCTGTTTGGCCATCCGATTGAGGATGATATGCAGACGAAAAGGCTAACTTTGTACCACATAGACGAAATAGTTCATGCCGAAATGTATTTGTAAAAACTGGATCAGTTGTTGGCAGCCCATGTAAACGTACAATATGCATGAAAAATTCATGAGCAACAGAAGAAGCTGTATAAGGATGAGCTACAGGCACAAAGTGAGCATATTTTGACAATCGATCAACCACCACGAACAAGACAGACTTACCTCCAACCTTCGGAAGCCCTTCAATAAAGTCCATTGAAATATCTGTCCAAATCTGTTCAGGAATTTTCAGTGGTTGTAGAAGGCCAGCAGGATGCAAATTTTCTCACTTATGTTGCTGGCACACTTGGCAGCTTTTCACATAGTCGTGGATAGTGGTTTTCATACATTTCCAGTAAAAATCAGCCTTAACACGGAAGAGGGTTTTTTGAATGCCTTCATGACTAGAATCATGCAGTGCGGATACAATTGATGGAATTAACGGAGAGGTGGGCAACAAATAAATTCGATTTTTATACAATAACAGACCATCCGGACAACCCACTCTTTTGCTTCCGTGCCATTAGATATCTTGGAAATAATATCTTGAAGAGTCGTTGAGGCGGCCACTTCCACTCTGATGTCGTTAATGAGGGAGATGCGCGGAGATGAAATTGCATATGTCACGGCGAGATAAGGCATCAACAGCTTTATTTAAGGCTCCAGCTTTGTACTCCACACTAAAATCAAAGCCTAAAAGTTTGCTAACCCAATGTTGCTGAGGTGAAGTTGTGAGGCGTTGTTCCAACAAAAATTTTAGACGATAATGATCTGTTTTATTGACAAATGGACGACCCCAAAGATCTGGACGCCAATGTTGGACCGCTTGTGCTAGTCCAATCAATTCTCGTTCATATGCTAGCAACTTAAGATGGCGATCCCCAATATTACGACTGAAAAAAGCGACAGGGTGTGACAGCTGATGTAAAACTCCCCCAATACCTTCTCCCGAGGCATCACATTCCACTACGAATTCCAAGTCAATATTTGGAAGTTGTAATACAGGTGCTGAAGAGAGAGCTTGTTTTAATGCACAGAAAGCATCGTCTGCAGACTCTGATCATTGAAGTTGATTTCTCTTCAACAGGTTTGTCAAAGGAGCAGCTAATACACCATAATTTTTAACAAACTTGCGATAGTAGCCTGATAAACCCAAAAAACCGCGTAAAGTCTTAACTGTTTGGGGACGTGGTCAGTCCGTTACAGCTGAAATTTTAGTTTTGTCAACAGAAACCCCTTGTCGGTGGAAGATATGTCCAAGATATGTGACCTGACTTTCTCCCGAATGAGCATTTAGATTGTTTCAGAAACAATTTGTGTAGCTTTAGTGTCTCAAAAACCAGATTAATATGATTAATATGCTCAACCCAAGTTTTGCTATAAATCAAAATGTCATAAAAAAAAACTAAAACAAACTTTCGCAAATAAGGGTGGAATACCTCATTCATTAAGGCCTGAAACGTTGAAGGACCATTTGTAACCCCAAAAGGAACTACCAGAAATTCAAAATGGTCGTGATGCGTGCGAAAAACTGTTTTCTCAACATCTGTCGGGTGCATACGAACTTGATGATAGCCTGATCGAAGATCTAATTTAGTAAAAAAGTGAGCTCCATGTAATTCATCTAGAAAATCGTCTATCACCGGAATTGGGAATTTGTCCTTAATTGTTTTTGCATTAAGTTCTCGATAATCTACACAGAGTCACCAAGACCCGTCATTCTTCTGCACAAGTAAAACCGGTGATGTAAAGGTGAGCGGCTGGGCCTAATGATCCCTTGAGTGAGCATTGTTGTACACGGCCTTTCAATCTCATCCTTCTGTCGACACGGGTAACGATATGGTCTGACTACTACAGTTTGTGAGCCTGGTATGAGATTAATGTGATGATCACAACTTCTAGATGGTGGAAGGCCAGTAGGTTCCTTGAAGAGGTCAAAAAATTCTGCTAATAAGTTGTCCAGTGACGACTTTTGTGTTGCCTCCGCATGCAATGCATGTACAACCATTGTTTTTTCTACTACTTCTCCTTTCCAAATAATAATCTGCCCATGTGATTTGAATTGCATCGTAAGTGATGTAAAATCCCATAATATAATCCCTACAGTCCGCAACCATTTCACTCCAAGTACAACATCAAAACTACCCAGCCCAATCACATACAAATCAATGCAGAAAGTTTCATTTCCAACTTGTAATTGAACAGATTCGCACATACATGAGCTAGTAATCTTCTCCCCATTAGACACTGCAACTTGAAGTCCTAGGCGCCTCACCACAATTAATCTTTCCTTAAGGGCTGCTGCTTCACTTATAAAATTATGTGTGCTACCAGAATCCACCAAGCCTAACATAGGTTCCCTCGCCACCAAAATCCTCAATTGCATTGTCTGAGAGTTTTTAATACCAAAAATTGCATGCATTGATATTTCTGGTGAATTGCCACCTTCTACTTCTTCCATATCATCGTCTTTATCTACCATTAAGCAAAACAGCCTCTTACACTTGTGCCCAGTTGAATATGACTCGTTGCAGTTGTCTCTCTGCCATTTCTGCCTGTGAAAGCCTTCTAATTACCGGATTTTTGTTGATGTTCTCACTAGATGTTAAGCTTGTTGTTCCTCCCGTAAGTTTTGAGTCACTTCGAGTTGATACAACAGTTGTGGGGGCAACAATTTTACTTGGGGTCCAAGTGGAACTAGAGCGTTGTAAACTAATACCATTAGTGATTAATGATTTTTTTTCAAAGGCTCTGGCTAGATTCATGGTTGTGACCAAGTTTGGAGGACTCTGTATCTCCACATCTCCTCGAACAGTTGTTGCCCGGGCTAATAATGTTTGGAACTGTTTCTGATATTCTTCGACGGAACACACTTGTTTCAAGATAACTAGTTCGCCCAAGGGATTTCCACTTAACGGTGGACCAAATCTTAGAAAACAATAAGATTTAAATTGTTCCCATTTTAAGTCAGGCTCCTCTTGCTCCAACTTATAACACCACAATTGGGCTTCACCTAGTAAGTGGAAAGTTGCCAACCCCGCCTTATCTTCCTCATTTGTTTTCTGATTGAGAAAGAATTGTTCACACCTATAAAGCCACCCCAATGGATCCCCCTGACCCATCATAAGAAGGAAATTCTAGTTTACAATACCTGGGTATAACATTTTTGTTGTTGATTTGCTCAATCAAATCTCTCTTCTTCGACGATTTTGTTTCCTTATGAACAGCAGATGCCTCACCAACCTCTTGGATTTTTTCTTTGTTACACTTCTAAAGTTCCAACAGGTGTTTAATTGCTAGAATGCCATCACGAAGTTCACGAATTTCTTCTCCCACTCTTTTTTCAAACTTTTGTACCTTGATCACCAACTGTTCAGAGTCACCCATGACGTTAGGTTCTGATACCAAGTCGATATGTCCCCAAGATACGGATCTTGTCACATGTCTACTTGCTCGGAAAAAATCCCGAGTCACATTCTTCCCCTTCTTGGAAGAACCTATTTTCTTACTGAATAATTGATTTCATACTTTTATTTCATGTTTAGCCTCCTTAATATAACAAGGATGACTAATAACATAATAGATAAAGATAGGTGCTGCCTACAAATTAGGAGCTACCTAAAAGATAAGATAAACATCATAAAGATAATATAAGTCCTAACCTGATCTACTTTATTTCCACAACTCTCAACAACAGCTGAGAATTATCCTAATAATAATTAATAATAAAAATACTTTTTATTTATTCAATTGCTCCTATTATTCCTCCTTCTATATTGCTGACCAACGAAAGAATCTATAACAAGGTGTAACAGAAATGATCAAATGATAATGTTCACTACAACAGCAGAGGTTCACAGGCCAAAATGCGAGAGTGCTAACAAAGATCTAATAGTGATTAAGCAATTACTTGAGGATAACATCCAAACAAAGAAAGCTGCTTTAACTAATGTCATTATAAGCTACTTCAAATTTTTGAGGTACAACATTGAGTAATGCATTTCTGCATAAATAACATGACTTGCCAGACATACTGAGCACTGTGAATATATTTAAGAACACAGTTACTAGAAAGTAGTTAGCTTACTCGAGATCCACGAAGCACGTCTACAGGGAGATTTAGTCCCCAGCGACCCCCACATGACTTAATGCAGGCCATAAGTAAAAATGCTTGTTTAGAAATGTCAATCTCCTTTTTTGGGATAGTGCAGTTATCACAGTATCCTGCAACGGTTATCCGTTTAACCATTTATGGAGATATAACTGTAATATTTTTAATCGACCACGAAAGCACAATAAAACACAAAGATGAGAATATTAGAATAGCAGAACCATGAAAATTCAAGTGTGTGCTCACTTAGACAGAATGGAACGCAGGGAAATGGAATGAGATTGAGAGATTTAGGACTTTAGGTTATTAATCATTCCTATAAATTTCACAGAATATTCTTGTTCACATTTCTTATCAAAAGAAATTTGCATCCCTCTCTGATTTTCCACTCTCACCCTCCCACCTACATCTCTCTTTCATGCCTTTTACTTTTTTTTATATAGAATTTCATTCCATTCCATTCCTTCCAAGTAAACTGAAATATTTAAAATGACAGCTTTGACAATGATATTTCATCACTTAAACTGTGTGAAGTAAATTTTAACTTGATTTGTAATTTCTTATTTAGGATTATCACCATAGTTATTTTTGGGTTCAAAAGATGGCTAAACCTAATGACAGACAACAGCAACACCTAAATAAAAAGTATATACTCCTTTGTCCTTACTTGCAATTCCTTATTAGCCTCTTTAGAAGAGAAGGGAGATCTTGAAGTCCATGAAACATTAAAATAACTAAAAGTGTGTAAAATCAAGGATGGAGCTTGGTTGGCGCTCAAGGGAGAAATTGACTCCCTCATCTTCAGAATAAGCAACCTTTCTCCTTTTTTAAGGTGACAACTTGAAAATATCTTAAATGTAGTGTAAGACATATTAAACGTAGCTTTGATGCCTTTTATTAGTGGTAAATACTTATTACGTGAGAAGAACCACTCGCAAGTTTGACTGATGTGATCTTTTAGGCCACATGTTGCCACATGCATTAGATGCATATACATCTATGTATATGATGTATGGGTACCAATGTATGCAATACTATCAGCGACAACAACTATAGTACCACTTTTCAATCATAGAACATCACATACTTTAAACCATCATAAAATCTGATCTCAAACAAGATGACAAACTAAGACCCCTAAAAATAATAAAATATAACAAAATTGATGTAGCAAGTCTAAGAAGATTCTAACTTCATATTTCCATAACAAATGGAGGTAACTCTCTCTATATATATAAATATATCTATCTCTCTATCTCCCTCATGAAAATTTAGAGCAGGATAGTGTTTTGATCTGCTGTTACATGACATGGAGTACCATTCACCTGATTCCCCAAACTGAGTACAATGTCATGTATGTTAGATTTCTCTCTCTCTCCCCAGTGATATCTAGTTCAAGCCGATCGGTAAGGCAATCAAGGCGGCGACTGGACGATGCTTGAAAATCCAGGCACACACTTAGGTCGCTGCAGGAAAGGCAACCTTCCTTGGCACCTGTACGCTTCGGCAAGCCCACAATGTTACTGCTTCTGACCTTGATGGACATGGACTATTACCTAGAGCATCTGGTTCTTTGAATGTCACTAGGCTTCCTGGGTAATATTTGGGGTACATATTACATATACTCCTATAATGCCCTAAGTATGTCACTTTCGCATTAATCCCACAGTGTAAAATAATTTAAATCTCTAACCATGCAAATATTTGCATAAATAGTTTACATGTTAACATGAATTTAGTGTGAACTTTCAGTACTAGTATAGGGGGATCCGTAAAATGATCTCTTACAATAAAGCACCATTTATTCTCTTTCCAAAAAAAAATAATAATAATAATAATATAAAAAGAGATGTTCTGGGATACTGACCACAATTCTCATACGCACAGATTTCGCCTAAGTACTCCAACAGAAACTTTCTTCTACAAGTTCTTAGCATACAATACTTCTGTGCAGCCATGAATGATTCCATTATAGCTTTTCTTTGACTTCCCTGGTGAATAAAGACCCAACAGTAGAAATGAAGTGGGTTTTAAACTATATAAACTATGGTAGCAAGGATGTTAACAATGCATATAAGAACAGGGTATTATTGTTGTTTTGCCTTTAAATAATATTAATACAAGATCAGTAAAGAAGAAAGAACATATACTGAATGTGCTTCTCTGCAGTAAAAATCAGCTTTTGAGAAGTCGCTTCTTGTGTAATAAAGCCAGCAATTTGAAGCAATACCATCTCGACCACAGCGTCCACTTTCTTGGTAATAAGATTCTAGACTCTTAGGGCACCCATAGTGTATGACATGCCTTATATCAGGTTTATCAATGCCCATTCCAAAAGCAATTGTCGCAACCATGATCCGTATTTCATCTCTTATGAACGATCTGCACTAAGTGGCGCATCAATTGCAATCAAACTACTTGGTCAATCTACTTACCAGTAAAAACTCTAAAGGGATTCAAAATCAAGGAAGAAAAGATACTAAAATTAAGAAGGTAACCTGTGCGACTCCTCGCGAGCTTTATTCGCCATTTGACCATGATAAATTCCAGATTCAACTCCTGCCTCGAGAAGTGACTTGGAAATCTAAGAAAAAAGTTGAAAACTAAATAGTTAAAAAGACAATTTTACAAGATGCATCAGGTACACATGTGCCTGTAGAAGGGCCACCATTGAGGCCCATGAATATAGAAGCATGGTTATAAAACATGGTGCGCTTGTCTTTGTTTTCTTTTCCGCTTAGCAAATAGATAAGCTGTACTTGGTGTGTTAGCTACAAAATGCTTTCTTTTCATTATCCTTCTGTAGTCTGTATTCTTAAACACAGGTATGCCAAATAAGCATGTATAGTAATTATATCTCGAGACGCACTATGAGATATGAAACAATCAGAATTCTTAGATTATGGTAAAAATCAATAGTTTCTTGACATGGCAGTTCAGTGATCATATGCATAGATGTACATGACATGAGAACTTAAAAGGAAAAAAGGAAGTTGACCCAAAATTACCTGCTCAACATCTTTGATGCTGGTACAATATATAATAATTGACCCAGAACTAGCTACACATTTCAAAGTTTCCTCCACGAGCTCAGACACAGATGAAGACCCACGAGCTTTAGCTCCATAAAATAGATTTTTACGATCAAATGAGCCAAGAGCGACATAGGGATCTTTCAGCTTAAGCGAATTGATAATATCCGACTGCACTCTGCAATAACAAATTTCTTTTTTCTCAATACACTAAATCATCTATAAATATTACCACAACAAAAGACGTCTCCAGTCAAATACTGTAAGCACAAGAATATATATGTATATCATAAAACATATAATGTCCAGTCATGCTTGAACAGTTGAACTATATAATAGGGGAAGAATAAAATTAGGTAATACCGCAGATGATATAAAAAAAAGTGATAATAAAATGATAAGTTTCAACTATGATCGTATGACAGAAAACTGAGCATGCAATATGGAATTAGAGTATACATATAACAAGGTTGTAGCCATCATCATGTACAATAACATTATTTATTATTATCTTTCCACACGGCTTTCAAGGGAAAAAATAGATTTGGGTTATTGAAAAGGCATTATAGAAAAAACTCAAAAAGATCTTCAAGTAGATACCTACTTTTCTGTAGCAGTTGCAGTTAAGCCAACAAACGGAACATTGATGAGAACGTCACGCAATTTGTCTAATTGCTTGTATTCCACCCTGTAAAAATGAACACACTGAGAAGATAAGAACGGACAAGGCCACAGGTATGGTGTCCGCCTTCAACTATTTGCTATTTGCACATTTTATTTCTTGCCAGAAAATAATTAACAGGTTTTCAACTTCAGAAAATAAGAACAAAGGTCTCATCAACAGGATTAGACAAGTAGCAAATGAATACTGTTTATAACAATGGGTAAATCTCAAATACAGACAAACTACAAAGGAATAAATAAATTATTTTGTATATGTTATATTATTATTCAAGGATAAAATTAATTGTAATTGAGTGGATTCTCTAGTTATACAAGTTTATACCCCGTGATACACATATTTTTTATAATTTATATTAATTTTTAAATATTATAATTGTATTAATTTTTTCAAATTTATTAAGAAATCTATGTTATTAACAGAATTAAACATTTAACAATTTGTAACATATAAGTTATTTGCATATTATTTTTGTTTATTAATTCATATATATTATGTTATTTTTTGTGATTGTCACGTATAAATGATGCGGAACGAGACACTAAAATATTAGTTTGTATATATTTTATGTTATTGTTTAGGTGTGAATTTAATAGTAATTCATTATAAAGTTTAATTATATTATATATATATAGTTTATTAGGAATATTGTAGAATGTGGTAGAGAATAAGAAAATGATTTGTTTCCTCTATTATTAAGATTTTACTTTGTGGCTAAGTTTAGGAGATTACTCCTATATAAGGAGATGTAATATATTATTATAGGAAGACTTTGATTGATATTGAAATTGAGAATTGTTTCTTTTGTTATGGGTTGTCATCCATGCATATTCTTCTCTTCTGCGGTTGAGAAATCCTGGGGTAGTGGTTTTTCTGCGGTTGAATAACCTTAGGGTGGTATTCTGCGGTTAATCCACAATTATCTATCCTTTTACTTGTTTTAATTCTTGTCCTGCACATATAAAACCTTATACCTTTCTTAGAAGATGATGAAAATCAAATACTAATGCATAAATATATGTTGTTTTTCATATTGAAACTTAGACACTTTAGTCGAGGGTGATTACCATGTTGTGAAAAACAACATTTGTTTATTGGTGGTGATTATCAAATACTAACCAGCATCACCATTTAAAACTTACTTTTGATCAAACATTGGTCATAACTAACTTTCACCCCTTTTCTTGACACCGTTGTATATACAATTGAGAGCTTGCTCTCACTAAAAATACATGCAAGGCCTTTTATTTTTTCTATTTTATTATGTGTGTTGTGGTCTTGAATTATTGAACGTTCTGGCATGCGTTAGGCTGTTACAACCACAAAAACTAATGTAGTCCATAAAAACTAATGAATACCAAAGTTGATAAATATTCTGGTGGACCGACCTGTTGTAAATCGTTGAACCGTATGTTATATGTTGGTTTGTGGGCTTGGGCGTTCTAATATACATCATTACATCTTATCCATATCTAATTCCATATTTCGGTGAGTCCTTCATGGACTAAAACTATATTCAGATAGAAATTGGATGTAATTAGGGTTTATGTGCTCCTTTCCCCGAATTTGTATGAATTGACATTTCCTTCATCATACACATGAGATTAATTTGAAATTCCATAGAGTGCATATCTTAATGACCTTATCAAAAGTTAATTATGTAAGGCTAATGATGTTCATTATTAAATTGTAATAGATCTATGCAAGTGACATGTAATTGGTGTATATACATGCTCGAATCTATATAAAATATGCATCTTAAAGGAATTATTGACAACCAATTCTGAAAGGATTAGGGGTGTTTTATACTGAATTGTACATCAAAATTTACCGAGTGATGCACAATTAGTAAAATTCAATATTAATTGGAACCGGTGACTTCAATTAAATGTTCTTCTTTCTTTTTTTTATCACTTAGGAGACGTGTTACTAAACTTGTTGAAGAGATGAAATATAACCAAGGTATATCTTTTTTATCAGAGGTTGAATCGATCATCAGAAGAAGAATCCGTTACACCATCCCTACGCTGCATCTCCTTGGGTTCATGTCTATAGTTTTACAATCATGAGATTTCATACAAAAATATATTATAAGCATATTAATTAAAAATAGATTTTTATCTAGTCAAGAGTGATAGATTAGGATTGATGATGTTCATGGTGACAAAGGTTTGCAGATACTTCAAAATTGTATGTCATGTTCACTTATTCCGTGTTTAGAATGTGGCAAGGCATGAGTTAAGTACTGTTTAGGTGTGATTATGAAGAGTTTATTGGTAAATATGTCCTTGTATCTTGGGTTAGACACTTGCTCGTCACATCACGACATTATTAAGTGCTTAGTAGTGAAGAGTACAATCTAATAAATATTTTGCATCATCGCATACGAATATATGATATAACGATGTTTTTCACCCAATTGACCATATCTGTCTTTTCTCAAAGTATTTGATTCTTTGTGTTTCACCTATGTTCATGAAACAAGCGAGATAAGATGGTCAAAAGATCTGCACCATGAATTTTATAAGCTATACTAGCAAAGCTTGTATAGTTTTGCAACCACAAACAGAAAACATCGGTAATTAGTAATTAGTAGAGATATGCACTTTGGCAGAGATGAAGAATGGAACTAGGATGATGCAAAGATTAACATTAAACATCTCGAAAAATGATTTTCTCAAGTTTTATGTTAGCAAAGAACATGGTGATGGAAATTAAATAAACAAAATTGTGGATGATGTTCCGGTTAGAGACACCAGATTGCTTCCTGATGTTTATGAAAGATGCAACATAATAACTAAGTGTGAGCCTGCCGATTATGAATAAGCAAGGAAAATCAGAACTGGATACATGCAATGGAGGAGGAGTTGTCAATGATTGAGAAATACAAAACATGGAGTCTTGTGAAAAGACCTAAAGAGAGAAAAGTAATTGGAGTCAAGTTGGTCTATCGAAATAAACTAAATGTTGATGGTTCTGCAAACAAGTAAACAAAGACTTGTGGTGAAAGGCTGTGCTTATGTTTTTGGCGCCACTGCTCTTCTTGACATCATAAGGCTTTTGCTTGTTGTAGCTTCTATTAAATAAAATTAGCGGGTGTGTCATCTTAATGCAAAATCGGCCTTTTTAAACTTTTCTTTGAAGGAAGAAATATATGTTGAGCAATCTGGAGGCTTTGGCAGCTTTCTGAAGAAAGGAGAAGAAAACAAGTTGTCTTACCAAGAAGTCTCTTTACAGTCTCAAACATTCTCCAAGAACTAGGTACAGTAGAATTGATGACCTTTTTGTTAAAAGTTTATCAGAGTCAAAATTGTATGTGAAGCACAGTAGGGCTGACATTCTGATCATCTGATCATATCTGGTATCTGGATGATTTTTTTGTGACTAGAAACAGTAGTGGTCTTGTTGAAGAGTTTAAGAATGAAAATCATTGGGATGACGGATCTTGGATAGATGACTTTTTCCTTGGAATGAAAATTAAACAGGCAAAAGATTAAAGTTTCATTTGTCAGAAAAAACATGTCAAGGAGATTTTTTTAATTTTCAAAGATTTAGCAGTGGCTTAGCTATAGCCGTTATTAATGGTGCTACAAGTCAAAATGGACACAATGATAAACTACAAGAGAGAGCAAGTACAGGATACAAATTAGAAATCTGACCTGAAATTATGACCCCATTCCGAAATGCAATGGGCTTCATCGACTGCTAAAAGACATATCCCAGTGTTTAGAAGTTTCAACCAGAAGCTGAGATGAGGTAAATATTAGTAACAGAAAAGAGCACAGAAATAAATAAACTATTTCGAATGAAACTGCAAGAATCGAGATGGATACATGAAGATACAGAACTATATTATGTGTTTGTGTAGATATGCAGAGGTCAAGTGAACAATGCAAGTACTTTGGGATCTTCAATATGCTATTTATAGATTCCTTGTAGTTCCATGGATACCCCTTATTTCTACAGTACTAAAGATCCATGCGTCAGTAGAGGCATGGTGAGTGTGTGGGCTCATGACCATTACAAAAAGAAAAAATAATAGTAATATAGGGAAAAAATTTAAAATATTAAGCCACAGTATATGGTTGAAAACTTATTCCCTAGTGATTATCCCTCTACTCTTGGCCAAAAGAAGTTGAATAGTTGAGGTCTTTTCAAAGGCATTTAGAGGAGAGTATGAAATAAATATTGAACATTCTAGCAATAAAAAAAAAACATCCCAGCAAATTAGATCTTCATTACACAATAATATCATTATCTGTCCCTTTGGGACATGGGCATCTTTTATCCTGGCAACTTATAATTGCTAGTACTACATTTAACATAAATAAAATTAATTAAAAGTGGCATGGACACCTTTTGGAAATAAGACAAGCCTTTTCGGGAGTCATGTAGAGAATATGAAATTTGCCAGCCTCTGCATTGCTTTGAACGGTAGAGTCGGTCTGAGCACTAGAGAGATACTCAGCTCTAATTCCTCTTTGTTTTAGTGTCATTACCTAACATGGAAAGATTAGCACAAGATTTAGAGGGGGAGAGGCAGTAGTAATAGAATACTAGACGGGAAGTACCTGATCTTGCATCAAAGAAATAAGAGGGCTTATGACTACAGCAGTCTTATTTGAAATCAATGGAGGAACCTGATAGCTTTATACACCAAAAAAACAAAAAATTAATTAATCGTGGGATTAAATGAGAGAGAGGGAGGGAGAGAGAGAGAAGTGTAGGGGTTACCACAAAGATTTGCCACTGCCAGTAGCCATAACGACCAAACAGTCATTTCCGTCTAAAACATGCTGAATAATCTGTTTCTGGTATGGCCTGAATGTCGAGTAGCCGAAATGTTTCTGTGATGGCAATAGGCAAACAGTTATAATAAACAAATACATTGTACCAACCAAACCAATTGAATTGTGAGTGTAGAAAGAGGGGGTTAGTGAATGCATACATACATACATACATACAGTAATACATACGAGTAGTAAATATATACTCCAATAAAGAAATGATTATAGAAATCAGACCTTAAGAACGGACTCCATTTACTTTTTCCGGCAGTGAAACGTCCGTCGAATTCTTGTCTTCCGCCGTACCGTATATATGTATTGACGTATTGTTTACCCGCACACAATCTTCTTAGCTAGCCAGACACGCCCTAAGGCTTCCCGCTCTTTTCTTGAGTAGCTTACAGCAACTCCAGCGAGAAATGGCCCACAGTGTCACCGTTTAGTAACATAATGTCCATAATAATATCGGTAACGGTACTGTGCGTCACTTTTATAAAAATAAATGTCCAAAATGGCACGGTCCGGGAAAATGGCCCAAAATATCACTCCAAAACGCTATATCGTGTCGCGTCTCGAGCAATTTATTTTTTTTGTTAAATTTTTAAAGTTCAAAACGCAAGATGAAGTAGAGTTTTAGTGCAAGACGCAAGATGAAGCGTGCTCATGGAGTCAAGAATGTCAAATCCTCTCAGAGTACCTTTATCTACAAATGGAATGAAGACAAGACTTGAGAAGAAAAAGTGAGGTTTCTATTTCGAGTATTGTCCAGGAAACAAGGGAAAACACACTTGTAAGTAAGATACGTGTTTTAGTTTAAATACACACATCTCACAAACACTTTCTCTTATGTAACTGAGCTTAATTTTTCTCAAGTATAGAAACATTAGCAATCTCTTATTATTGTATCTATTGAAGCTGAAAAAATCTTTCCAGTTAGTTGTAGCAAAAGTAAAAAATTAATAAAATTAATTTTTTGAAGTAAATCACCTTGTATCTTTCTTTTGCTTACTGTTGTATGCTTTCTTAACTTGATAATATCTTTTCTTGTTTGTTACTCCCTCCGTCCCGGCCAAATGTTTACATTTGGTCCGGGCACGGAGACCAAGGATAGTGGGTGTAATAGTGATTTTATTGTTAAAATAAATGAAGTAGTGGGTGTAATAGTGTAAAGTGTTGAAAAAGTGGAGTGAAGTAGTGGATGTAATAATATATTTATTGTTAAAAGTTACTATTTTTAGTAATGTAAAGAATTGGATGGGACGTCCCAAAAAGGAAAGTGTAAAGAATTGGTTGGGACGGAGGGAGTATTAAGCAAGATTAGCAAGAATTAGTCAAGTTACATTCAACCCCCCTTCTACAACACTCTTTTCGTTTAACAAGAGCTAATATTCTAGGGTTTAGTCATATTTTGAGTTCGTTTTTTGAGTTCATATATTCTTCCCGATTGTTGTTTTCAATTCGATTGTGTAATGGGGTTTAAGCTCATATTATGTTATGCATATAGATTTATAGATGTATGTATTGTTGTGTTGGGATTTTATTTGGGATGTTGTGTTTTTATTGAGAAATGGTCCATGTATGTATGTATTCTGAATCATTAAAGAACAGGAGTTGAAAATACAAATTTGAATAAGGAATTTCTAGCCCTTGCTAAGATAGTCTCTTTAAACGAGAATGATGTCTCGATTTATTATTGAAATCAACACAATGTAGGATATAATTGGAATGACGGTCAGTTGTATTATGTATGTCCACAGAAGAATATATATCAAGTCTGCTTGTTAGTTAAAAATCTAATGAGAACTTCTTTTTTTGGCCACAGTATCATAATTTACATAATATCTTCATCTCTTTCAGCACTTCTCCAACTTTGTTTGATTTCATAGATCATATGCACATGACTTCATGACAGAATCTAAACAAAAAATGTTGATTATTCATCTTCCACTTTATAGTTTAGAGTCACTGAACCTTTTGCACAATCTTGCAATGGACTAGATCTTGGTTTCAGGAAAAAAAAATCATTAAGAAACTATTAATTTAATACATATATGATTAATTACATTTTACAAATGTGTACACTTTTACTTTATAGAGAAAATTGAAATGAAAGAAATATATTTAGGCTGAAATGAAACATCTTTATTAAAGATATGAGGTCGTTTGTGTGTGCAGCTGTTGTGGAACCAAGAAATATGTATTTCTATTTTAGTCTTATTTTGATGATAAAATATAAATCTTTTCTTGATTTGCTTTCTGGGTTTGTGTTATTTGTTTTTTAGCTTGGTTTTATGATAAAGTTTCAATCTCTTTTAGAATTTTGGTTTCTGATATAGGTTTAAAATATGTACATTGACCTTGTTCAAATATATTTTTTCAGGATATTAGTCAGGGACCTGTTGATACTGGCCTTCTTCATCTTCAGGGGACACATAAATCTAAACAGATTTGGAGACTAGGTGGTGGTGATGCGCAGAAATTCAGACGTTAAAATCCTCATCAGACTCATCTACCTGCCTTGGATCAACGTATGATACCGTTGTTACAGGCTACTGGTTTTTACGGTGTAGCCAGGGTTGCATCTTTACAGCTGGACTGGAGCCTTTTATCTGCACTAGTTGAGAGGTGGAGACCCGAGACACATGCATTTCATTTACCTATGGGAGAGGTCACTATTACATTGCAGGATGTTGCAGTTCTTCTTGACCTTCCTATTGAGGGCAATGCTCTTATATGTGACGTCACTCTCGGGCCTAATATGTCTTGGATGAGTTATGTGGGCTCTATCTTTGGTACTACCCCGATTGTTGGTAACTTCAATGCGTCCACATTGCGATTGAGTTTTATCTCTTGTATCACTTCACGTTCATTACCGGAGACTGCATCAGCTAAGGAGATTATGCATCACACCCGATGTTATTTGGTTCAGTTGATCGGCGGTGTGTTATTCACTGATCATTCTGGAGGTTGTACTCACCCGATGTTTCTACATTTTGTTCGTGATTTACATATTTGTGGAGACTATTAGTTGAAAAATGATCTAATTTTTAGTTAAAAACTAAAAATTAGATCATTTTTTTATAAATATTTCGAAACTTAAAATGAAAATGTATAAATTATAAATTATTAGATTTGAATTCCATCACTCATTTATATTATAAAATTCACAAATATGTATTATAAATTTTACTAATTTTTTATTACACAATTTAAAAAAATTTGCAGTAAAATTATCGAATTTAAAGTAAAATTATTGAATCTTCTAAACAAAACGCCAATTTTTATTTTCAAAAATAACTTTCTATATTGCATTTAGACAGTATAAATCTAACAAATATACTTTGTCTATATTGTATTTTATTGTTTTTCAACTAAGTGTTTAATTTGTTTTTTAGCAAAATCATGAAAAATAGTGTATATTAAATTGATGACTTGGTGTTTAATATAAATTGTCGAATCAAATTTTCTCTATAATTTATTTTGTAATTAATATAGTTATTGAATAAATGTTTTGGAAAAGAATCAAGCTTTTATTCATGCAATAGGAGAAATAAGATTAACTAAATAACAGTTATAAAATGAATAAAAGTTATCGTAAATTTCAGAATTTTATTATATAGTGAAATACTTAGATGAAGATATCGAAAATTAATTATAACGATTATAAATAAATATTTATAAGTTTTTCAACTATATCGAGAAGCAATTATATTGAAAAATATTTAAATACATATTGGGAAATCTCAATTATATCAGTCATGTTAAGAAATACATATATTAAGAGAATGAATAAAAATGTGTCAATGTAGATACTAAGAAATCCAAAATTTCATTATATATGAAATAAAAATGTTGAGTATTAGCCATGTGAAAAGGTTATAAAATAATATGAATTTATGAAAAAAAAATTCTAAGTGTTGAAATAAAAATGTCGAGAGGTGTCATGTAAAAAAATTATTAAGTAATATATTTTTTTAACCAAATTATGTTAAAAGAAATTCAAGTACATACGGAGAAGTCTCAATTAAGTCAAGAAGTGTATGTATTTAAAAATAGCTATATCGAAAAGTCATAAAACTAATTTTATCATGGAAACTCATCTTTACAATTAATATCATTTTCTTTTTATGAAGTGGCACCGATACTGTGCACCATGAATCATGGGTGAGATAGTCTAGTGGTAACGCGCAGTGAATTATGAGTGTGATGAAACAGTATAGTGATAAAGTAATGACTTATCTCTTGTCGTTTCAGATTTTGAATTTGATACAACTCTAGCTCATTTAGAGAATGTATACTATTCTGTAAATTTGTAATAAATAGTATCTCTAACAAAAGATACAACCATAACGCTCCTTACAATTAAAAATAACCAGATTTGATAGCAACTAGCAAGCATATGTGCTTCTTAAATATGACTGATAGCGTGATGCACTTTGTCTACACAAAAAGCAATTATGACTGATGCCATGCTGCACTTTGTTTACACAAAAAGCTTTTTGTATTCTTCTGCTTCTTGAGCCATTTCCTCCAGGGTTCTGTCTTTCCTTTCCTTGTCCAAGTCCAGCTTCAATTCCTTCTCTTTCTCATCAATCTACACAAATGATAAAAGACCAGAAGCTGAGTCAACTGTAATATCTCTACCTGATGTATAACCAACAAAACAACTACTACTATGAGTTCCTTCTCACTGCTTCATATATTTCATCATTTCTCTCAAAGTCGCCACCCTTTCGTGGGATGATGTGGATGTGTACATGAGGAACCGTCTGTCCTGCTTGTGGACCATCCTACAGTACCAGAGAACATAAGAAGTTAAGATCAAACTAGCACAGCTGTTGGAATCTAATTCAAAGTTAATTGGAAAACTTTGATTTATTTTGGATAAACAAAAATATGTTTATGGACACCAAACGTTGTGTCATAACGATGAGAAAGAATACATCGCACAAGTGGCCATAGAAAAAAGTTTGTTTTAAAACTATGGGTGAGAAGTGAGAACTGCACCATGGACAGAAGTGCTCCAAAATTTAAAAAATAAATCATCGAGTAGATGTTGGTGAGAAGTGCATTAACAAACAAATATTGAACAAACAAATATTGAAGGTGATGAGAATTGCATCACATGATTGAAGATAAGTGCTTCATAAATTTCTTATAGAACTTTGAATTAAGAGGGAGTGTTAGAACTTGGAAACATGGGCGGACCCAGGGCTGGGCTAGGGTGTGCTCCAATGCAGGTTATTTTATTATCTTGTTGAAAAGTACCAGTAACATGAGAGTTTAAATGAGGTTTAGCCCTGTCTAATTTTAACTTATTCCAATACTTCAACCTCATCTCTAGAGCTACACACAAATATTAAAAATTTATAATTAATTTCTTTGTTTTTATATTAAATTAAATATTACACTAAAGTATTGATGATAAAATAACATTGTATTGGGATTTATTATAAGATTAAACCATTAAAAAGAGATTTTTTTATCAAAGATTTTATGTTATACTTAAACTTCTTATTATTTTTGGATGATATCTAATATATCAATTTTTATATATAATTTGAGTCGAATTGTTATAAATGAATGTTGAAATTAAATGTGAATTTTTAAATTCTGTCTATATCTCGATTCTTTACATTAGAGTAATTTTTTAAATCACCGTATCACATATTCTAGTCTTTCTTTTATTAATCTATCCTCATTTTATTTTATTTTTCTAATTTAAGTAATTTTAATTTTATATGAAAGAGTAATTTAAGTTAGTGACTTGTTTATTTTATCTTTAATTTAAGAGCTTATATTTTTGTTTATTATTAATTCTTTAAAAAGAATTAAAACTTTTTTATATTTTTTAAGATCTTAACATACTTGCTCTATTTGCTACAAATTAAATAAATAAATACCTACATTTTAATTATTTATACGAGAAAATGTCAAAGAAAAAGAAACTCTTAAAACAATATGTTAACGTCTGGGTCCTATAAATTCCAGCCCAGGGGACTTACTTGCAAGGTCTGGGGGTCCGCCCCTGCTTGGAAATTTATTAAAATTTAATGGAAAAACTTTGATTTATTTTAGATATAAACAAAAATATGTTTATGGATTATCTATTAATTTTTTAAGAGACCTGCTTCTGTTTTAGTTGAAGTAGTTTATCAATTAGTAGGATAGGGTTTCTAAGTTGATAAATTATATATGATGCCTATCTAAAGCTTATTTATGTATCTCATTAAAATATGCAGAATGAATAAATGAATTAGTAGCTGTTTTTCTTTAATTTCTTTCTGCATTACATTTTGTATAAATATAAAAAAATCAACAACTACAAATATAAAAAGGAAACCGTAAAGTAGAATTAGTTGGCAAAAACCAAATACATAAACGAATATTCCTGATATCAACTAAACACCGTCCCAATATCTTTGAATCTTTAAATCTTCAAAAAGAAAACAGAGAAACTAGTATTTAAACAGATGACAAGTGGAAACAGCTAGTCATTGTTGTAATTTACCTTGTAATTAATTTATGCAAAAGGCTCTGTATCATTTAATCAGGGAATTTTATCTAAAAAATAAATGATAATGTAGTGTCTTGCATGAAGCTTCCCAAAATGCAGGTCATATGCTTGATGCATGTTGTATGTCAACTATTTCACTTTATATATTTCAAGTTGGCAAAGCCACCAACACGGTCATATACAACAGCTAATGCAAAATCAACTGGTACAAATTGTCAAATTTCAAAAATCATAGGAGTATAGTGCTTGTGCAATAGTACAGGAATTAAACACAAAATTGGCAGAGCAGCTGTCTTACCTGGATTGCAAATGTGAGAGAGGTCGCTTTGTGATAGTACTCAAGCTGCTTACCAACTTTCTGAGCTACAATCCACAAGTCACTAGTCTCATCACCAGTAAGATCAACAAAGCGCTTCACTTCGCGTCTTGGGCAGACAAGCACATGTATTCTATGTCAAGTTAACCAGAGGAAGCCCAGAATGTACATAATGAAAAAGATAAAAATAGATAACAAAAGATGAATCATTTATTTCGTTAGAGTTAGTATCATATATTTGATCACAATAGTTGGATCATGCATAGCCAGATGAGAGACATATGATATCACATTAAAAATCAAGCGCACTTCAGAAAAATTATGTGATCTTTGCAGAAAAGGGGTTATTTGCGAAAGGGCAAACATCCGTATTCTGAATGTAATCGTCACACTGTTGATGAGTTGAAACAAACAGCAAAAGAACGGAAATGGGTGTGCGCCCACCTGCCGCACTGTGTGTGTTAAGAATGAAGAAATTCATATAAGAAAGAAGAAAACCCGTTGAAACCAAAGGATATGACCTGCAAGAGAAGGGTGCAGTTTAGAAGTAGTTAATTAAGCATAATATTATAATAAGGATGACCATCAGAAATACAAGATATATTCATCAGCTAAAACAAAAACTTGCATATGAACTTATACACGATGATGATGACAACTACAGAGATGCAAGAGAAGAATCTGATGTAGCAAATAGAATGCAAGGAAAAATGAATGTTGAACTGTGGAAAAGTATGTAGAGCACTGTCAAAGACCTGCCTATGTGATAGGCTCATCAAGACGGAACTTTCTCGCCTCGCCTTGACTTGGACAATCCTCATAAAGAGGTGTGTGCCTCATGGTTTGAGGCAAGGTGTGCCTCTGTAAAATTTGGCCCAATGATGTTTTTTCAAGGGGGGGAAAAAGATGAAGGCCATCAATTTGAGAATCCAAATTTCACAACCAAAAAGAAAATATAAAAGACGAATACGTGTAATGATTTAAACATGCACCCTTGGGACAATGTAGGACTAGGCCGGATAGGTATGCTTCTAGGTTGTCCCTTTGGTTCTTCTCTAGTCTATATGCCTTGTGCCAGCATGATAAACTGGATTTGCAGTTAAGTTAACGGCTGACTTGTTATGGTCGTATACTGGAAAGGCATTGGAAAATCGGATTTTCAGTTCAGAAAGGAGACTTATGCCAAATTGCCTCGCACGAGGCAATTTAACCTAGCCCAATATTTAACTAAATGATGTCGTCCCATGTGATTTTTACTTGTATTTATTACAATAAATATCTCTACATATATATACATCTAAAATATATTACATACATGCAATTCCTTATTGAACGAACACCTAAAAAACTCGGTTCAGTTCGCTAAGGTAATGCTATAAGGAAAGGTTGAGGTGTTAAACATATGTTATGCATCAAAGTAATATCTCCACGCATGAGTTGAAGCCCCACTGTCAATAATCTATAAATTTATGCTTTTATCAAGTATAAAAGCGAGCATCAAAGAATTTATGTGATCTTCAGCTGTCGCACATCCCTTTCCATTCATCACCGTGGACATCCAATGATTCATGTCCATTATTTGTTGCTGAAACTACTCAATGGTGGAATCAGTTTGGCCGGAAGATTGACTTGAAGATATTGCAAAATGCTGAGAACATGTGACATTAGAAGCTGGCATATTTGACTCCTTTTGATTAGCATTGTATGATTGAGCCCCTAAAACTTGTGTTGCATGAGGAAATTGAGGAATATTTTTCAAACCTTTGTGATTAGGCTTTCCTCCCCTCTTCCTCTAAGTGGATAGCCTACAAGCCTAACTCTAGGTGGATAACCTACAAGCTTAAAACATTAAATACTTTGATCCTTAGCTGTAGAAAAGCTTTTACCCAACCCCATAAGAAATTGAAGTAATTTCTTCCTTTGATCCCTTTCTTCTTGCTTGTAAGATTCACACTTGTAGTTGCACTTGCAAGTAATAGTTGGTTCTAAAGCACTATACTCATCCCATAAGTTTTTCACTTTATAAAGGTAATATATGTCCAGATTTCTCACCTTGCTCTGGTGCATGTACGCTTTTAGTACTTTAAACTCTATCTCCAATACCAAGTGAGAATTGATCATCCAATTCTGCACAAACTTCTTGCAATGAGTTCACAAGATCCATTCCATTACTAATCCCTTGTGAAACGATGTTCAATATCCAGCTTATGACCATGCCATTCACTCCTCCTCATTGAGGTCTCAAAAACGACGAACCTGCTTGTTTCTCTGTTGAAGCAATTACTATTTCTAACCCGATTTTGATAGAAAGTGCAATTGCAATAGACCTTTTCCAAGGACAAAAATTTTCTGCCTAATTATTATTTTTCAGAGATCAATACAATCCAGGATGATCCATTTACTCATATACAAAGGTTGCATATTAGAAGTAACAAAAATGCCTGATACATCATTGACTTGAGGTTGATGCAATGCATCATCTTCCGAATTTGTAATTGCATCTCCTTCTAGTATCCAAGTGTTTTGAACAACATTTATATATGTATATAAATGTTATTTATCCGCACATGATATTTCATAATCTATGAGTTATTCACAAGAAAATCTTGATGATGTATATTACCTTGATAATGCTAACACTGATTCTGATAATAAACCAAATCTGATGTTAGTAAACGAATTGATGAAGAACGCACTGTATCACCCTAGGGATTATGCTCTAATACTATATTGACTTCAAAGATCCGAGATGAAATACACACACACACACAGCATATCTATATGTGTATAACCACGGCGAAAGAGACAGACATAGTTATTAAGTATTAACTGAAAGAAATGATATTATCCATTACTGATACTGAAATAAAGAGTATTTATACTAGACTAGACTCCGTGTGGAATTAGTGAAGCAGGGAATCATAAACTTTGTTTTAGTTCCTTGTGTGATTAATTTCACATGAGCTCCAATATGGTGATCAAGTATATCCATTGGTTTTTAAACAACAATGGGCGTGTAACATGTAGCTAGGGCGTAGAAAAAGAAAGACAAATAGCATACCAGGAAGAAGAGGGCGGAGGTTGACCATGGCATAAGAAAGACGGGAAGAGTAAAACACCTCCTTGTGGTCAATCTTGTACGGACCGAACATATAACTCTCCGCTTCCATCTATAATTGATGATTCGGGATGGTAAATATGTCAGAAAAATAGATAATAAAACCAACAAGCATACATATAGACAGACAGACGGGTAGGGCAGAGGAATTACACTAGTAGTATTTGCCCTTGTTGGAAGATGATCGGAGCTCAAAGATCGGAAACGACGACTCTGGAGATAACTTGTCCTAGTGATACTACCACTGCCCCAATTTGTTTTTCTTGATAATATTATTAGGCGTTTTGAACAATATGGCACCTGCTTTAACATCACTACTTGTACTAGTACTGCCGCCCCTCGAGTATCTAGTCCAATTTTATTGCCCTTTTACCCAGGGAAACGATCCAAAATATCACATCCAACCTTTTATATCAAACGGGTTTTTAAAAAACGTAACTTTCAAATGCGTTTCTAATGAATATTTTTTAAAAACAATTCAGGAACGCATATGGAACTTGCGTTATATTGATACACGCATTTTATAGTTGTGTTTTCTACCACACGTGCACATCAACAGGATACAACACTCTCAACTTTCACATGATTTCACTTATACATCAGTTAGGGTCTCACGTCCACTTCAAACTTTATATAACATTTTATTAAGAGAATGTGGGGATCAGATTAACCTGATATAATCTTTAGTGTAAAATCAACTTAAACGACAATGTTTATCTTTATCATCAAAAAATTTGTGCACACTTTAATCTTTTTATTACAAAAGTTTGAAACTGAATATAAAAAATTAGATTAAGATCATGATGACATTTATTTTATTTTTTTTTGATGACAATGTATTCAAAAGTTACTGCAGTCTTATTTAATGTATTTTTGTAAATATTCTAAAAAAATAGTTAAAGTGCAAATAAATTTAAAAAAACAGTATTTTTGATATTGTATAGTAAATGTAGTACGAGTTTCAAAATAATTATATTTGATTTAGACATTGTTTTATTAAATATGATTTTTATTAAAAAAATATTATATAATTATTAAATTCACAATGATTTTCATACAAATGCATCAAGAATTTTTTTTAAAAATTATTATCATGTGACCAGTCACATCTCAAAATTGTAAAGTGAAACAAGAGATTAAATCAAAGGTAGTTAACAGTTGATGACGTATTTTTTTCGAAGATGTCGTTTAATTTTTATTTGTTGAATATGATTGTCGTTTAACCTGATTTTACTCTGAGTATTAGGTCAAGTTAATCTGACCTCCATTTTTCTCTTTTATTAATATAATGTTACATATAGTACATTATACAAGTATGCATATGGAAAGTTTTGAAGTTATCGAGTGAATCTGTTATCTTATTTTAGTAACGTTATTTTATATTGCGTTTATTAGTGATAGAGAGGGTCTTATTTTCAGATTGTGACTTTTAGAACATTTCTTACTTGATTTGTGATATAGAAGGCCTTTTCTCCTTCACAGAGTTTAATCGGATCAAATCTACAGATACTGTTGGTTGTCCATTCCTTTTCCTCCGGTCGTTGATTTTAATTTTATTTTGCAAATATTTCAATTATAACAATAGCTAAAATGCTGAGGCCCAAGGAAGGTTACGAGCAAAAACCATGTGTTATTCAGTGGAATTGAGTACGCTTCAGCCCCTTGAGTCATCCCCAAAACTTAAGCATAAAATTGGAAACACAATGGGAATGTTTCAGCCATCGCATTTATGCTTACCATTCACAAGCCGCCACCATATTTACCAAGGGCTACAACAAAACCTATTGTACATGTTTACCACCCACATCCTAATTCATTCGGTTGAAACGGGTCAAGCATGTTCAAGACAAATTTTTTCACATAAAAACGGGAACATATAATGTTACACTTAAAAACATATGTATATTTAACAAGCTTAATGCAGTTATCAGTGTTTTCGAGACATTTAAGAGATCAATTGTCTTGAATATACAAATGGCAACTACACTCAAGCTGGAGGTAGAACAAAGGTTTTCCAATTCATAGTCTGTGAAATCAGTATTCCACTTCGGCAATAATCCCACCGGAACTCCTCAAACATACTTACAGTTCACTTCCCTGCGTGGTTTGTGACCATAAATTTTGCCCGTTAAATAATTAATCAGCGGAAAGGTGTAGCTTCACATTCATCTATTATACGACGGGAACCCCGCATTTCAAAAAGCTTCCCCAACACCAATTTTAATCAGGAAGCTATCAAATTTAGCTTATATTTGGTCAGTTGGGTCAGATGACACGATAAACCACATCATATATAAGATGCTGCCTTAACTACATCAAATAGTAGCTAAAATAACTGGAAAAGAAGACTGGTAGATCCATCTCCGTATGATTTTATATCTGCTGGTCTGACCAGAGCCCTGCATAAAGGGCATGTCCTTTCCCTCTCAAACCTGCAATCATATAAAAATCCAACAATATAGTCAAAAAGAAAAGTTCAAGGGCGAAAGTTCACAGCGTCTAATATTTAAGGAAAACTATAAAGTTTAGACGCGAAACAGGACAGCAAGGAGCATTGGAACATGAACCAAAAGGGGGGTAAATATCCTATATACTTCAAATATCAGAAAGGAAAAAGAAATTTGCAACCAGCAAGCAATTTCCAATGACCTAATAAATGCCAAAATAGTGATACTTTTGAAACACAAAAACTAAACTAGAATGAGCACATTATTAGATTAAGATACAGCTAAGTGTGGAAGCAAGTTAACTAGAATGAGCACATTATTAGATTAAGATACAGCTATATGCCAGAGTACTGCTTTAAATAAACAAAGTGAACTTAGGAACAAGTCATTAGAGAAAAAAATCAATTCTTAGGAGTTCAAATTGGCGTGGAAAGGTAAACCAACAGTCTACTTATTCCGGTGGCATGTGATTAAATCATCATACAAGCCATGCATGAAAACTCTACCATACCATCAAAAACCATATATATGTTATAATCAAATAGAAGAATCATATAGTACTCCCAGATAGTTTTAAGTTTAGCTACAAATTTCAGTATAGAAAAGTGATATTCTCAATATTACCGTTGTACTGTTGACTTTTGTCAATGGTGCCATTGCTTTTTGCCTCTTGTGCTACCCTTGTACTTGTGGTTTTGTATTTATATTATCCTTTCGTTATTCAAACATTAGTAAAATATGCTTAAATGACCTCCATAACCCTTTTTCCTTGCTAAAATGTATTCCTTCACAAAATAGGTATGATTGACTTTTGCCAATGGTACCACTGCCTTCTATAACATTTAAATATTTCACTAATGTTGAGCAACATAATGGTGGTATTGTAAATAGAAAACCCTAAGTACAGCTGTACAAGGGCACCGCATGTAAGAATCAAAAGGGCAGTTGCACCATTGGAAAAAGTGTGTTTATAGGAGAGAAATCAGTTTAAGATATTAGAGAGAAAAGGGAATCATGACTAACATATATATATACATATATTAACTTTTAAACTGCTCCAAGCATTAGGTTGAAACTCTATTTCTAAAACAAAATGAAAAATTACCGCCTAACATCATAATCTACTGCAGTAACTACGGAACTTGGTGGCTACTCTTGCTATAGTACCCACTACAGTGATGACTAATGATGTCATCTCAATCCCATACGCATGCACAAGTCATAATCATTGCTGATAATTAATAACATCCCTTAAAAACTATTGCAGTTAAGAGTAAGAAAATAAAAATAAGCTAACCATTCTGCAACACAGTCCTCGCAAAATATGTGTTTACAGCTAAGAAATATGGGAGCATGCATTTTCTCCTGGCAAATAGCACAGAGATCTCCAGCAGCATTGACCTGCATGAAATTAAGTTAGACAGGGGCATGTCCATATACAGACCAGCAATCAACATTTAAAGAGGATATAAGCTGCAACATAAAAATTTCAGTAACAAACTTAGATTATTCACTGGATTGTCCTTCTATCGAAGACGTGAAAGCTGGTGGATCCTAACATCTAACGCCATTTTTTTGTACAGGTATTCATGGTGTCGGCTAATTTTTAACTTGGACAAAGTGGAATGCATGTTGCATGTGTTGTGTGTATAGACATAGAAGAAGTTCTGTTCAAAATACACACACATACATATATGTCCCCCTTTCTATCAGGAAAATTCTGACGACAATAAGTAGATTAAGATTACAACAAAATTATGATTTACAATGATAACAACAAGAACAGTGATTATAAACCCTTGGGACTTGGGAGATTGAACCGCACCCCAATCTATCCCCAGATTGATAACTCATCTATATTCAGAGAAAGATAAATGTATATAATAAAAGTCCACCTTTTACAAGTAGCCTAGTAGCATATTTATATATATATATAGGGATAATGCAGCTGGCCAAAATCAGTATTCTAAGTACTTATAACCAGCAACTAACTACTAGCTAGCAACATTATTCATCAACCAACTACATAGTACAAAAGTCATATCCTAATAACTAGGATACCCACTGATCAGTATTAACTACAAGTCAAATACTAATCGCACCGATCAATTTCACACACTGATTCTAATCACAATATAATAAATATATCAATTTTCTTTTCATTCTATATTCATTTCCCATCAAGTTCTGATTTCAGCAACGTCATAAATGAGTTCAAGTGCACCTGATGCTCAATCACAACTCTGTTAGACTGTTACACTTAAACTGATTAGAAAATAAATAAGCAAATGTAAGTCCCAAAAAAGGAAGCTTGGACATTCTTGTTAATATTTTACTAGTACGAAAGTGATTTGGTGTGAAGCCTCCCAAAGAAGTCAACAACAAAGATTTTTAATATGACATGTATGCGCAAAGCACATTAATTTCAAACAATCAGAACACAACCTCTGGATCTCCCAAACCAGTTGAAGGACAGACAAGGAACCTGTAATCCAAAGCTATCTATCATACTTTCCTGAAAGCCTTTCTATTATGTCCCGACTCCTGAAACAGCCCTAATCAAACAATCAACTAAAGTAACCATTCCTTAGGATCACGGTACATGCATATACAAAGACAAAATGATCCACTAGACAAGACTAGAAACAGACTCCTCCAGCCCCTTTGCCACCATTTTACCTCATCTGGCATGGTGACACATAAGTGGCAACTCAATGGCCAATAAAGTAAGGTGACAAAAATACAAACATAAAAGGATATCAACCTGGAATACACAAAGAAAGAAGCACACTTAACCTGCTCAGAAGTAGCATATGAACCATAATGGACCTCTTTGCGAGATAAGGCCCTAAGTGCAGCAAAGAATAATTGAACCTGCACAAGGCAATAATGACAAGTTGACAACAAAAACTTCACATTAATTGAAACTGACCCTATAAAGTTGTCAAATTAGAAGGGACATAGCCGAGTCAAAAAAACACATATTAAGGAAAAGCAAGCAACGGCATACCTTCTGTACAATTGATGTCAGCTTGAAGGTCAAATACAATCCCGTGGTCAATGATGAGAAAAGGCTTCCATATTCTTTGTTTAAGAAAAAACGATACCAAACAGGGGTAGGCAATAATGCACGGTACAGCAGTACCATGTACTCGACCAGTGTCAACATTTGACCCTGAAAACCCAATGTCACTTACAAACTGTCTATACTCATAACACAGATATGCAGCTCTAGATAATGTCTGATACAATAGTTACCTGCCTACGGTAGTTATGCCCACCACTATTCTTGTAGTACATTAGAAGTATGCATTTGAACACCATTGCAGCCTGTCGTACCATTGTATCTAAAGGGAAACAGTTTTATATAATCACTGGATGCCATAAGGACCCACCAACAAATTGAAAATGTGATACACATTTCAAAAAAGACTAATAACCACATAGGTTACAACACAAAAAAGGGCGCATTGACAAGGGAAAGAGCACACAACGTCCTTTAACAGAATGGTAAACACTGCCACAGGGGCAGCTTTATAAAAGGTGCACTTCAACAGTGAAATGGCTAATTTGTGTACGAAAAAACATGCAAACCCTACAGGCAGGGTGATAAGTGGCTATGATGCCCATTTCTAAAAGGTCGTCTCCGGCTTAAGCTGTGTGAGTTTTCTACATTGTACTGTCAAGGAGTCAATTCAATATTATCATAGTGGAGGTAGTCTACAAAAGTAGAATAATAAAAATTTCAAAAGTTCCAATGGTATAGTCTTATCACTTATGTGTAAGATTAGCACAAAAACTTACATTACTACATAATGCATGGACTTCTTCACATCATTTGTACGAACAAAATGCAAATAGAATAACAGAATCACAGATTTTGTCTAATTACTGAAAGAGATCCGGATATTTTTTAAATCAAGGTCACTCCTCTATACTAATCGGAATTTTTACACACTTTATATTAGGAAGTAATCAAATCTTGTTAAAAGGGGGGAGAGCAGCTCATGGTTTTGCATGGAAAACATGGACATATCTTATAGGTTTTCAACCTATGAAACCTTTCTTAATTGTTTATGATAATGGATCTCAAAATAAATATGTGTAAATATTTCCGTCGTTGCAAATTTTACATTCAAACCAGTTGCAACTTGCAAGTACATAGCTAGGCAAGAAGAGAATTTTATCTAAAAGATACAGAATTAAGCAGTACAGACAATTTTAGTTAAAATATAGCATAACAGAAATGTAAAATAATACTGACTTACCATTGACCACTATGACAAATATTGCATGCAAAAAGGGTGGTACTGCTTTTGGAGGAAGCAAGATCAATGGATATACAAGATCTGCACTTTGATACCACCAATAGACCGATATCACATGTAGCATAAATATGAGAGTGATAAATACAAGAACGGAAACTTTCCTCTCTCCCTGTATAATTGAGAAGATAATAAGCATTAATACAGGAAAAGAAGCTCAGTATAAATGATGTACACGCATACGTGTGTGTTTGTGTGTATTATCCATAGCCATAAAAATTAATAGTTAGGACTTCAGAAGGAACCTTCAGTGCTGTTTGCTTTCGCAAAATATCATTTGACTTGAAGAGGACTGCAGAAACCCAAATTGTACCAAAAAACCCTGAAAAATATTATTTAAAATGTGTCTTAGAAATTTCTGAACCATAAAATGTGGTTGTTACTTAAGTGTAACAGTTATTGAAGCCCTAACTGTACAATCATATAAAATCAAATTTCAAAAAGGTCACCGGGAAGACATAGTTCCTCACTTAACGTTGGCTTATATTCCAAAATGCTCACAATACCAAGTAGAAACAATAAAAGGATCAACATATTAAATAAGCAAATAAATTCAAATAAACGTTTATAGCCTATATGTGACAACCAGGTCCATTTGACAAATGCAACAAAAAACATGGTGTTTAAGGGCCTTGATCTAGTGTAAACACAAAGCTTCATAAAAATAAAAAATAAGAATGGGGCCAAGATTCCACTCAGATCTCACAAGAATCTCCAGATATTTGATACATTGTAGCATATAGTAACAAATAAGTCAAAATAAGCTGAGAAGAGTTCAATCTAAGATACTACTTCCAACCTAGATTGATAAATTATATCTAAATTATATTCCCAGCTGCTCATACAAGTCGTACCCAATCATCTGAGTTTATCAACACTGCGCCAGATTGGATTATAATCAACAGACCATCTTAAGTGGCTCGTGACTGTTCAATGGCAACATTAATTTTAAGGTAAAATCTAAGAATAGTGATTTAGTTCTTGGTCTACTATCCATGAACCAGTTGAGCCTAAAGGTAATAAATATTGCTGCTTCATTTGGTCTTAAACACGTGGTAAGACTTATTTTCTTAATAAAAGGATTGAAGTAATACTGTAAATCTGTAATATGTAATAAAGTTCCCCTTTGAAAAGTCTCAGCATACATGAATAATATGTTCGAATACTAATACTAGGATTTCATTTCAAATGATGGATTTCGTTCAAATGGAATTTCAGAAGAGAGAATGTACCAAATTTGGTTTGATTCCATGTCATTGAAACATAATCTTAAATTTGAAATGATAATTCAATTTGTGTCGTACAAAATTTATTGTTTCGTATGACTTTCATGTTTCAAAACACAATGTAAAAGAATGGGATATTCCTAATGGTACCCTATGTTACTTTGACTCGGGTACGGAGTGTCGGACACGACACATATCCATGTGTCGGACTTGGAAACTCTGAAAATTGGGGACACGGGGACACTGTCCTATTTTTAGACACGGGTACGGGGGCACGTCATAATATATTAATAACAAGTATGATAAGTTAGACATCTTAACAAAAAGTAACAATAGAATTCAAATTAAACATGATATTGTACCGGACTTTGTAAATTAGGCATCGTCTCCAACCTTATCTCATTCTTGCTTCTTTCTTTATTCTCACATATTTATTTTGAATCGTAAGTTTGACTCATATTTGATCTTTAAATTGGTCAAAGTGTCCACATTTTAGTCAAAGGATCCGACACGAAATAAGTGTCGTGTCCGAGTGTCCAAGTGTCCGACACGGGTACGGCAACCTAAAGAGAAGAGTCGGAGTAACATAGATGGTACCACCGTACAATTGGCTTTTCTATTTGGTACCATTACCATTTGAGATTTTTGACTTCTAAATGGCACCATTCAACTTTGGGATTCAACTCCAAACTACCACATTGTTAATCAAACGCTAGTCAAACCGTTGATCAAAGTGGTAGTTTGGAGCTGAATCCCAAAGTACAATGGTGCTACTTAGAAATACAAAATTTCGGATGGTACAATTGTACAGTGATACCATTAGGAATATTCCTAAAAGAGTTATAGGAAGAGAAGGCCATATGCTAAACATTTAGGTGCTTGCCTCTCTGCCAAGCTAAATCTTAGCATGAACTTTTAATACAATTTAAAAGATAGAAAGCGTAATCAAGTAACTCATACATTTCCATAGCAACATAATCTACTCATGTTAAAATTCTATCAGAGCAACTAAATTACAGAAAAGTAGTAGTACCTTGTAAATGTTGGCGAATAAACACAACCAAAAGAAGCAGAGAGAACGGAAGAATCTGCTCGAACCATCTTGCAATTTGCTGGATACCATATCTCTGATTACTCGAGTCCCCATTGGCATTATTATTATTATCATTATTAGCATCACCCCCGGAAGCAGCACCTAATCCAGTTCCATCTTCTCCTTGTGGTGTTGAATTAGGTGAGCTGAAAAGAGGTGTGGATGGTGAAGAGTGACTCTCAACATCTTCATCATCCCCAGTATCGGCTACCACCACTGGAGAGGGTTCTTCGTCGTCGTCATCTTCGGAAGAAGCAATGATCCTAATAGAAACCTCCTCGGAACTGGAACTAGTAGCGGAGGGGACAGCAGTAGTATCATGAAAATGAGAAAGTGGGTTACGAAGCAGACCTTGCATTTCTTGATTAGAAGGAGAAGGAGAAATAGGGGTATTGTGGAGGTGGCCAAAGTATTCTAATAGGGTTAACAAGGGAGTGTTTATCAAATCAGAAGCTAATAGACTGTATCTCAATCGTACGGGATTACTGGTACTATTGGGTGAAGAAGGATTACTAGTAGGGGATGAAGATGTTTCCATGGTAATTTAGTCTATATCTGAACCAAACAAATACAAACCCCAAGTCCCTGAAGCTTAACAAACTTGCGAAAAGTCACGAGTCAAAATGAAACACCCTAGCGTATGCAATTAGGGATAGCAAGTGCTACAAGAGAAATGGATTAACGTTACGGGCAAGCTAATATACTATGAATTGAATACTGCAGGAGGAAAAGGGGGAGTTTGAAACTTACCGTAATCAATCGGGGGAGGGTTTGACTTTAGATTGAAAAATCGAACAACATAAACATAAAAATATATAATAAAAAAAGACAAGGACTACTAGGTGCTAATGGAAATAGTCATGCACGAGGAAGCTTCTGGAGAGATAAGAATGGATGATATACATCGACTAGTATTTTACTTCCTATTAATATGCAAGTATTCATCTTTTCTCTGCTATTGAGATGTGAGGTAAATAAATGGTGTATAGTTGTATACTGTACATACCCAATTCAATTTATTTCTTCTTTACTTTTTATTCATTTCATTTATTATTTTACTCCTCCGTGTTATTTATTTATATCAACTTTATTCTTCACATTTATTTTATTCCGTGTACTCATTTTATATCAATTTGGATCTTTACACCGTGTTCTTTCCTTTACGAGTTTTAACTCCTATTATCATAACTAGTATTTGGGCCCGCTTCGCTTGCCATGTATATAATATTATAATTTATATTCATTTATTGAATTTTAATTATTGTTTAACAATTACAATGAGTAACATTGACGGCATAAGATGCAGGAACTTATATTTAATTATTAAATTATATTATATTAATTGTTGACTAACTTAATTTAACATCATTAACCATCATTAATAAAATTTGCTTGAATTTTTCATATATGAAGAATAAACATTAAAATAGTTTATTTATAACAATTATACATTAAGGCTATATTGGTACAAAATAGACTTGTATAAGAAATAGTATAAGAAATTACATAACACATGTTAGGTGCAAATGGCAATAAATAAATTTGGGATCCACAATACATATATTGGTACATTATAACATCATCTGGAGCCTTAAAATGATTTGGAATTTGAAATGCTACATTATATATGTTAAAATAAAACTTTTCATCAAATGATATGCATCAAAATATATCATCAAGGTGAGAAAAGAATAAAAAAAAATACCTAAAAGAGGCAAACACATCAAGATATATCAATATTGTTCATCTCCACAAACCATCAAACACTTGGTGTATAACAATAATCTATAAAAAAGATAAAAAAAACATGTAATATCTATTATATAGTCTATACCTTTGTATAAAATCAGAGACAATAAAAATTTAAGTAAAATTGCATAATATCAATTAGAGATAGAAGGAGAGATATAAGAGAGAAAGATAGAGAGTTGGACCTTTATTTTTAGTTTCATACTCATATTATCAAACAACTGTTATGCAACTTTGAACCTGCAATAAAATTAAACAACTTCTACTGCATAAAACATCAAACACTTGGTGTACAACAATAATCTATATAAAAAAATCAAACCAAAAACATATAACATCCATTTTATAGTGTATACCTTTGTATACAATTCGAGATAATAAAAAGATAAATAAAATCGCATGATAACAATTAGAGAGAAGGAGATATGTAGGAGAAAAAGACAGAGAGAGAGAGAAATACTGTGCAAACTTGAAATGAAAGAAATGTTTAAATATCAATAAAATTTAAAAAAAACTCTCTCGGAACTTTGATCAAACACTTGATTTACAAAGCATTCATACAACTTCATATGAACAATTAACTAATAAAAGTCTCATCTATCTATAAACGCAATTCACTTCCAATCTGCGAACGAAATTAAACATTTATATTATTAAAAAAATTCACAACTTGAATCAAACAACATAATATACATGATAATAGAGAAATTATAAACTTAAAATAGATTAATAATACGTAATAGAAAGAAATACGATATACATAGATAGATAGAGAGAGAGAGAGAGAGTGTGTGAGTTGAATTTTGAAATTCAAATATGAGATAATGAGAGAGAGAGAGAGAGAGTTGGATTTTGAAATTCAAATCTAACAAAGGAGAGGAGAAAGATCTAATGAATTTGAATTCTTGGGAGTTGTGTATATATGTACGTATATGTACTTTCAGTGTTGTACTTGTGTGAGTGTGGGGAAAAGAGGAAGAAAAGCAAATAAAAATATTATCTTTTTAATTTTAATGTTTGAATGGCATTTCTTGTAATTAAGTATGAAGAATTAGGGTAGGGGGTGTAATAGATAGATAGTAAAAATAGGCTTGTCTTGGACTAATGGCATTGAATGTAATTAAGTATGAAGAATTGGGGTAGGGGGTGGAAAGTGAAATGTGGATTCAGGATTTATATTATAGATAGATTTGAATATTAAATACCCAATATTTCATATGTCAGTAGAAGGAGCCTATTATCATAGAAAAATGTATCTTAAAGTGACGTTTTTGAAAAACATAAGTTCAAAACACGTTTCTTGTTTCATTGGAACTTTTTTGTAATTTTTTTATATAAAATATTCAAAAACGCATGTTAAACTTGTGTGAATGCTCACACAACGCAAATTTATGTTGTGTGTGTATGTTTATTGAGTTTCAGAAACACATTGTAAAGCAGCCTTCCTCCCGAACCCGGAAATGCAAGATAAAGACTCGTTTATTTATCCAAACTATTTTTCACCTAAACAAACAATGGAGTTAATTAAGAAGTTTAGCTATTGTAAAATTTACAACAATAGCAATTTAAGAAGTAACTGAATGTGTCGTTGATACTAATATACAGCCATCTAATACTTCTTCGAGGCATATAGCCATATAATATATAAATCAGGGATATCCAAGGTAGCTAAACCAGAGAAGGCCATCTAAAATGTATTATAAATAAGCGAATGAAATCCCAGTGGAATGCTGAAATAATGATCGGTTATTTGATTTTAGAAATTTAATTAATCATAGATGTGATTGTGACAGAGTCGTTGCCCTAGTTTCAGTAGAGTGCTGAGATGAGAACGAGTGAGAGTGAGGAATAGTTGTTGTTACAAAAAGGTAGAAAAATAAATTAAGTCCAAACACGGGGTTAAAGTCTCGTTATTTTATGACTAAAAGAGCCAATATTATAATCTATAATATTTAGGGTCATTTGATTGAATTTGTAATATTTTGGTCTATAATTCTTCATTAGAATCTAATCTCGTTCGTCTAAGGTATATTATAATATATATTAATTTATAAAATTATAAATTTATTTATTTAAATAATATTTGTTTTTAAATTAATGAATTTTAGTATCCTAAATTTATTTATAAAATATATTTTAAATATCATGTAACAAATTTTAATCAATTATTGTATAATTAAACAAAATGATTTTGTATATTATCATATTATGTGAAGACTTAAAGTGTATTTGGTATTAGTGACAAGTGTTTTTCTGTAAAAGTAAAGAATTATTTTATAAAATTTAAAATTAGCTTATTGAAAAAGTATTAATGCAAAAGTTGTTTTTAGAAAAAGTAGGTTTCCATTTTTCAAAAAAATTATTTTCCAATTTTATTGAAAAGTAATTACAAATTTTATTATTAAACCTTTTAAAGACATTATTTTTTATATTATATCTTAGAACATGTACTAATAAAAAAAATTACAATCTCCAGAGTAAACTCAAAATAAATATACTATCTCAGTTATTACAATTTATATTTATTAGATGTAATATATCCAATATGTGATTTAAATTAAATATAATATAATAAAATGTGTTTGGTGAGATTTGAACTCATTTATATCTTTAAAAATAAATAATATTAATATTTAATTTTGATATACTGTTAACGAGATTCAAATTATAAACCTTTACTGGTAATTTAGATATTAAAATATATAATATTATTTAATATTAAATTTAATGATTTTAAGTTATTACTTTAAATAATTAAATAATTTTTTTATGATTAACCAAACTAGGACAATGGATGTTTAACCCTTTTTATGGATGATCGACCTGAGAACAATAATTGTGAGGAGTTATGGCTAAAATTTTCGGATGAAAGAAACATTTTTCAGTTGGATAATATATGATATCCATATGTGAATTGAATATTATATATTTTTTAATTTCTTTAAATTCATAAATTGCTGATACACGTCTTGTATAAATGGGACATTCCAATGACTGATTACTGATACACTAAGAAATTATTATTTTTAATATTTTTTCACCAAACTATATATTAAAAAGTTCTCAAAATTTGCCACTGTAATATTAATAAAAAATATATAAAAAGTATAAATTTATAATTACAAAAATATAAAAGAGAAAAATGGGTTTGAGGATGACGTCAAATAATTTCCTAAGTTATACAAATTTAATGACATATTTATAAATATTAAAAATTCTTTAAACAAAAAAAACCCTCTTTCTAAATTTACAAAAAAAATGATCTTTAAAAAAATTAATTTTACAAATTTATCCTCTTGTATTTATATGTAAAACCTCGTGAACATGATTCCCTATGCAATAATTCAATATATTTTCTCAATTTTGCCGGTGGAGTTCTTCAAGTGTACATTGTAGTATTGATATTGGATCTGAATATCTGATCAACAAATTAAGAAGAAAATGTTCTTTTAATCACAATTTGGGAATAAAATATAACTAATTAAAAAGTTAACCCTCTCTATCACAAAACAACACCATTTTAAGTTGCGTTGCTACGTTGATGAATTTGAATATATACAATGGGCTTAAAGGGTGGAACGTGGTATTCAAATTTTTTGTTAATAACACATTTGAGAGATGCGTTTTATATAAAAAATAATTTTAATAACGCAACTTAATCTTACGTTTTCAGAAAAGTTTTTTTTTTAATTTTTTTAATAAAAACATTTTTTAAAGTTGCATTTTTCAGAAACCCAAGTTTAAGTTGCCTTTTTGAGTGATAAAAGGGGCAATTTTTCTGAATTATATTTCAGGCCATTTTTTCCTCAAATTGTGATACAAAGGGCCATTACCCCAAATTAAAATCTCAGCAGTCATATAGGCATCACCATGATATATTTTTGATAATGTCAAGTGTCAGAAATTTTTGATTCTCACTCATGCTTTCGCTATAAACGTGAACTCTTGACCCCTTGTTATCTAGCTAAAAGAAGGATTTACTATACTACATATCTACATGACTACATTCTACAATGCTATAGGTCACTGCCTACAAATACTGAACCAGATTATAATCCAAGGAAAATAAGAAGAAAAAAAATATCATCTAGGAGTAATTGTAGGAATCATTCCACTGACAAGATCACTCCCAGAGACTTCTGTTGATATGTAAAGATTTTTGCTTTGAAGGGATGAAGATTGGGCAAGCACAGCATTTCGAGGATCAGAGTTTGTCAGATCTGTTGTTCTGGCATCTGACTCCGGAATCATAAGCCATATATTTTCAAGTTCCCGAACCACTTCTGCCATTGAAGGCCGGGCATGGGTATCTTCTTGGCAGCAATCAAGGGCTAGAGTAACAAATTTTTCCACACATTCAGAAGGATATGGCCCCATTTGTTTATCAATGACCGAAAATATCATGCCAGATTGATATGCATTATTGACCTGGTAGAAGATAAATACGTGAGAATACAATAATAAAAAAATATCGAATGAACTGAAGATGTGCATATAAATAGTAAGATGTGTTTGCATATGTTTCTACGCATGACACACATTATGTCACGACTGGCAAACCTCACACACAACGTGGTGCCAAAATGTACCTCACGAACAATGTTTTTGCCATGTGAAATTGGTTGCATCCCTGTCAACAGCTCTAAAATTACAACTCCAAGGCTATAAACGTCACTTTTGTCAGTCAGCTTATGAGTTAACAGATACTCTGGATCAAGATACCCCTTCAAATTAAGTGCCACTGAGTTTAGTATTTAATATATACAACTATCACCTGGCATGCAAAGAGATAAAAATAGGTTTTTCATTCTAAACTGTAACCAGTTCACAAAAAACCGTCTTTGACCAACTTTTAATCAACAAATTGGTTTGATCTAATAATGTACAAGTTTTGCATAACTTGAAGATATATAACTGGCAAAAAACTAAACAATAAGTAAAAAAAGCGATTGAGAAAAACTAATAATAAGAAACAAATCAAATTTGTATGTTTTTACCAAACATCAAATCAAATTTGTATGTTTTTACCTTTTCAACTTGCACAACAACAAAATAAAAAAGAAGTGCACTTACAACATAAAAATTGGAAGGTATTTTGTTGAGAATGAACTATAAAGGGCTATCCAAGATGATAGGGAGAAGAAAACAGCTCCTTGACCAAACATCAATATCAAATTTGTATGTTTGTATCTTTTCAACTTGCACAACAACAAAATAAAAAAGAAGCACACTTGCAACACAGAACTTGAAAGGTACTTTGTTGAGAATGAACTATAAAGTTACTTTTGCGCCCCCGGTATATATATACTAGATTATATCCCGTGTGATGCACATATCACATTTTTTAATATTTTTATTTTAATAAAAATAATTTAAAATATCATGTGTATAAATATTGTTTATGTAAATTTTACTTATATTTTAAAAGAATAATGTTTGTGGGTTTTGTTTAGAAATGTATTTTATTAAGGAGATTAATGTTTAAAAATTAAGTCCAATAACTAATCAAACCAACTATCATAATATATATATATATATACACTATATTATTAAATCTGAAATATTAAAAGTTTGGTAGTCGGTAGTTATTGGGCCTAATTTTTAAACATTAATCTTCTTACTAAAACATTTCTCATATTAATCTCCTAAATAAAATAAATCTATAAACAAAATAAATAAATACTATCCTATTAAAATACAAATATAAATAAAGTGTATGAAAATTTATATAAAAATATATATATAACATTAAATAAATTTTAAATTATTATTATAAAATAAAAATAAACTCAAATCATATAAAAAATATTAAAATAAAAATATCAAAACATTAAAGAAATTTGATCCGTGCGACACGGGATAGAGAAAATGCCCCCAAATACCTATATTTGAGAGGGCTTGGCCCTATTTACCGATTAAATACGGTGCATCGTATTACATATCTCATTTAAATAAAAATATATTTTAGTTTAAGTTTGTGAAAGAAAATAATGAAAAGTAGAGTTTAACTTGAAAGAAGAGAAAACAATCAATACAAATGTTTCAATAAAGGAATGTGGGTTTGAGGGCATGTAAACTGAGATGAACATGTAAGCATTCAATACTAAAAATTAATATATTATTGGTAGTGGTGTGTTTAAATTGTTAAAGTGACCGAAATTAATAAAAAGATTGCTGCCATCAGATAATATAAGTACAGTTAGTGGAAAAGTATAGTATAACTCTAATATAATTGATTTGTTAATATCTTTTGTGATTTTTATTCATTGATAATTCGTGTTGCATAAATATTCTTAAGAAGCGTATTAATTGAATACGTAATTGCATGTTACGTATGTGTTTATTACTAAACTAGAATTAACGCATCACTTTAATACTACACATGAAATAGCGTGTCAACCTAATACTATATACGAAACACCGCGACACCGCGTCCTATCTTATTCCCGCTAATAGTTATTTAGGGCCTCATTCTTTTAAATATGGTTAAATAGGGCCTTCACCCCACGGGATATAAACTAGTATATATATATATATACTAGCTTATATCTCGTGCGATGCAAGGATCATTTTTTTTAATATTTTAATATCTTTATTTTAATGTTTTCTTTATAGAATTTGAATTTATTTTTATTTAATATTTTAAACTTTATTTAATGTTATATGTATATATTTTTATATAATTTTTCATATGCTTTATTTATATTTGTATTTGTATTTTAATAAGATAATGTTTGTGTGTTTTGTTTAGAGATGTGTTTTAGTTATGAGATGTATTTTAGTTTAGGAGATTAATGTATAAAAATTAGGCTCAATAATAACTATTTGGCCCAAATATCGACGGCCAAACCTTTAATAATTTCAGCTTTAATAATATAGTATAGATAGTATATATATATATATATATATATATATATATATATATATATATATTAATATAAGCAAAAGGACGTTCACGAGAAACATGATTCGAGGAAGAAAAGGTCACAGGGCAGTTGGCACACAACAAGTCTACGAAACAAAGAAGTAAACAAATCAATCTGCCAATATACTATTTAATTATGCACTTTCATCTAAAGATTGATTTTTTATTTAGCAAAAAAAAAGGATTGATTTTTACCGGAGTACCCTTAACAACAGTAGATATATATTCAGGCAGAAGACCTTCTTTATCAGGGACTGGAGCAAGTCGTGATAGTCCAAAGTCAGCAACCTTCGCAGTCAGTTTCTGGTCCAATAAAATGTTACTGGTCTTGATATCTCGATGAAATATTGGAGGATCAGCTTCTGTATGTAGGTAAAGGATGCCCTTGGCTGAGCCCAACACAATACTTGTTCTCATAGCAAAATTCAAAGACACTGAAGAAACCCCTGTCATAACCCCCACCCAAAACAAACAAATATATAGGCACTTAAGATATATAACATCCAGATTGATTGGCACAAGAATTGATGTGCTACAGAATTGAAAAATAGGTTCAGACAAACAAATGTACCAGATAGATGATCCCTTAGGGTGCCATTAGGCATGAATTCATAAACCAACATCTACATGCAATGAACAAAAGAAAGTTAGTTCAATATCCCATTTTCGTACTTGGAGAAAATCTGCAACATGCGGACTTAAAAGTAGACCCTCAACAACTGTATCTTATTATATCTGTATACTTTCTTGTATAGTGTGGCAGATGTCAAACTCTGTCTTGACAACTTAAAATTTATTTTGAAATTTAAATATAATTCTATAACTAAAGTAAAGACCCACTGACTCACAATATTAGTACATGTCATCTCCTCATTAAAAAAAATCCACCTATCGATGCATATCACTAATTCTATCTCTCTCCCTCCACTTTCTAAACATTATTTGCACATTTTAATATATGTTCTTTAATAACTGCTATTTGAAAACAAATCAATCTAAAAACTTACACATGACATCATTGTATCTATGTGACATTCGCTTCTTAAACCAATGATGTCAACTTCCACTTAACAATATTTTATTTGTCTCTTAGTTATGACCTCCATTAATTCTCTCATTTCCACATTTCTTATTCATTTTATACCATTATCAATAATATTTTTTAACATTATTTGCAAAACAATTACCAATTTATTTTAAATTTTAATATTATAAAAAATTATGACTACACATATTTTTAACAAAGATGGAAAATATTTATTAATTTTTATTGATATCTTAATTATCAAATGATATTAAATATATATTTATATTAATACATTATATACTTTTTTACTTTATAAATTATTATTCTAAAATTTATATCATTTTTTTATCTTTTTTATTTCACGTATAACTTTTTATTTCCTTTAGTTTCTTAAATTGAGAAGAATCTTTTGACTTTTTTGTTAGTCATATCTTTATTGCTACTTCACTGAGGCTCTTTGCATTTGTAATGCTAGTTATAAAGTTATAAAGTAAACAAGGAACACCAACATATGTAACTACAAAAGTAGTGCATAAATATCAATATCCCAAAAAAATAGAAGGGTACCTGTTCACCTTCTTCATCACAATATCCAATTAATGACACGAGATTTCTATGATGTAACCTCGACAACAGCTCAATCTCAGTAAGAAACTCTTTCTCACCCTGTAATGACCCCTCCTCGGCACGTTTGATGGCCACCACTCTTCCATCCGCTATGGTACCTCTGTAGACGTTTCCATACCCACCATGTCCAACTTGCATAGAACTACTGAAATTTTTTGTTGCTAATGCCAGTTCTGAATAACTGAAGTCTTTAACACCTTCAACTTTCATGGATACCCTAGATACTGGAGAATAAACTAAGTGAATATATAATGAGAACAGAACCAGACTTTCATGTTATTGACCTATTTGATTAATTACTTGACTGGTGACTCGGTATATCTTCAGATTAATTTTTTACTCGAACTTCCAGCATGTATACATGCTTAGAATCTACACAGACCCTAATTTAGTTAATGATGTCATATGGAAATCAAGAAAGGTTCGTTCTGAATTAGTGTCACCCTAAAGAAAAGACAAGCAGAACAAACCAGTCGAGGCAAAAAAGCAGCCAGCATTCATGATAAAAAAGAACATTGCGGTTATTGATACAGTAAAATTATAATAAGTATCTAAAGCAAAAACTCACAAATTTACTAAAGAGTTATACAAATAAGCTCGACCTATGCTAAAATGGAAATCGACATCCTAAAGAAAATGGAAAAATAGATAGCTGAAGGGAAGAGGAGTCAACATCACAATCATTATTTTATAAAGCATCATTATGAATTTAAAGTTCTAGCAAGCACTTATGTGTACGGCAGTTATGACAATTGGAGGATTTATCGACTCACTCTTTGGGACACAAATCAGTGTTAAAGTAAATAATGTTTCTTTCTATGTAGTTCAATTCAGAAAGATTATACCTACATGAAGGATGAGCCAAAACTCTTGCAGACACCTAAGATGACTTGAAATTTATAGCAATATGATATATACTTTCTCACAGCAGTAAATGAATTAGAGTGTGGTGTATTACAATTAGTTTGAAGAAAACGAGAGTTTTAAATCACGATATTTTGATATAAAAAGCTCACGTTTCCGTCTTTTTGATGTTGCATGGTGCTTCCTCTTGTGCAATCTCAAGATCATGCATGACACAATTGCAGATAATGTCACTGCCCCTGCAAACGACCCAAGCACAATACCACCTATTGCAACCTTGCTTAAGCTAGGAGATGAGGAAGTTTGTATCACTGCAATTCAAAATGAGAAGTAATATGGACCACTATAATATATTTCATGTTTAACTCAGTATTTTATTTTAATAGTGACACTGACAAGATAGCTTTCTAGGAGATGTAGGGTTACCCTTACTGATAGTGATGCAGAGACATCCGGAACAAAATTATATCAATTAAACATGAGGACACGGCCAGAAGAAAGTAAAAAAAACTGTAGGAAACTAGTTTATAAAGATAATAGCTCTCATTTATAAAGTTGTGCTGAATTGTCAGAAGTAAAAAAATGGAGATAAGAAAATTATTATGATATATATTGCAATTATAAAGCATCAATATGCCATTCACATGATCATGTTATCAATTATCAGTAACCTAAAGCAAAGCGACTTGACATAGAAGACAAACCATCTTTATAAGGGTCCAACAATGTGAAGTTAAGAAGTTCATAAGGTCCAAAAATTGCACTATTAGGAAGCTTCCATCTTGTGAACAAACCCCTGATACGCATTACTTCACTCCTATTGAAGATGTGAGAATTGTTGTCCGTGTACATGGGATATATCTTCAAGGTCATCTGCAACCGAGGGCCATTTTGCCATGCAAAAGATTCAATAAAAAGCTGGTATAGCTTTGTTTTGATACCAGAGGTTAAGTACACCTCAAACGGATTATAATACGGTAGAAATTCTGAGAAACCAGGACTCTTTAACCGATAACCAATTATCAGTGGTGCAGCGCAGAAGCAAGGGATGGGAGATTGTGGAGCATATTCATAAGGAGGGGGGCAAGCTTGAGGAGGACAAGCATCAATGGTGGTTTTTGCAATTCGGATAATACTAACATCTGGGCTTTGAGATCTACAAAGCTGGACCACATTGCTTTTTGAGCATATAGGATTTCCTTGAAGCCTAATATTTTATATAAAAAAAATACTGTGAGCTTCTAGAATCCCTTGCATAATAGCTTTACTAGAGTTTGAACAAAGTAAGAACAATGACAAATTAGGGGGGGGGAATAATGTGTTGTCTCAACAGATATAACAGAGTAACCAAACACTTCATTGAATTGGAGATGAGCAATTGTCATACCAGAGAGTGACATTGGGAGGTAAATTAGGATTTCCTGAAATATCTGAAAGCATATTGTTCTGCAGGTTCCTGTGATATCAAAGACCAGAAGTGGTTCCATATAATTGACTTAAGTTCAACCTTCAGGTAAAATTATCATTTATATAAAAGTGGACAAGTTAGGCCTCAAAACAATCACATTGACAAGAAATAAATCGTGGACTCTCTAACGATACATGTTAACTGCTTAAGAGTACATAAAGGTAATAAATGAAAGCACTTAGTTATTTGTATCATCTCTTACAATATAAGTCTTCCATTTCCATTTGAATTCCATGTTCTCCAGATCGTGGAAGGAATCGAACCACTCAGTGAGTTGTTCGAAATAAACCTGCAATGTACTAATCCATTAAACTACAAATTTCAAAGTCCATGCATCGAACCTATGAGGCTAAAATTATATGAAGTATATCTAAACTTTAAGGTTAATATATGTATATTTATTACAACTTAACGAACCAATTTCCTCACATATAAAAGAAATAAAGGAAGATACGAAGTTAAGAAACACTAACAATCTTTGTAGCCGAGGAAACCCCGAGAAATTGGCAGGAATAGTTCCATTTAGACTGTTATATGATAAATCACTGCAGAATTAAACGTGGTGAAAATCAATACATCATGGGAAACTGGAGGCAATGAAATAAAAACAACACTTCCAAGAGAAAATTTAAGAAAAGACCCGATATGATACACAGCGTCCTTACATAGTTGTAATAGCTTCAGAAAGTTTATTTGATGGTATGAACCCATGAAGCTGGTTATAACTGAGGTCTCTGAAATATTTAAGCAATTTATTAAAATATGTCTGCCATAAACTTTGCAAGATAACTTCAATGTGTGAGTGTGAGGGTGAGTGTGCAAGCCTGCCTCTGTGACACACACACACACATATGTAATATATCTGCACAAGTAACTTAACCACATTACATTCTACTATTCTTAAAATGAGACAGCAACATGATTCTCATAACATAACTTTAAAGATCTGTTACAGCAAGATCTAGTATTACCTTTTGTATACTATGCTACTGTTTTTGGCATTTAGTTCTGTTGCAACACTATCAGAAATGATCATACAATCATGTATGGTTTACGATTCACAATGCATCTAAAACCATCCCAAGCTAATTTAATATCTGGTTTATGCAACTTAACTGCACTCGATAGATACTCACGGACTTACATATATGCAAGGTTCGGTATCCTGCTTAAGTCAGGAATTGGTCCTCGCAAGCTGCAGTTCCTTAGACTCCTGATACAGCAAGTGAAACTTGTTTTACTAATATAATCTTATGCACGATTCATTTTATATATCAAGGGCCTCTTTAGAATAAATCTTTCATATTTGAAGTCAACAAATTATGGTTTAGCTTTCACTTAATGCTTCAGTTGAGAATGAAGTTCGGAAATGAATTACATCAATGGAAAATTAATTGGAGAATAAATTTATCTCTCATCTTCAACACAATTTTGGTATTCTCCAGCAATCCATTTTTAAGTAAGAAGAGACAGCAGAAAGGCTATCTGAACAATCATAAAAAAAAATTTAAAAAAACATTTGATTGACTGTTTGGAGTGCTATATCCTACATGCATAATGTCTCTCAATATATAGTCATGTCATTCATTTGTTAAATAATTGTTGAAAAATAATTAATCTGTTATCCTCGTTACTTCAAGAGTAAAGAAGATTCCAATCATAAGCAATGCATGTCCATTCTGATCAGCAACCGGGATACTGGTTGAAGGGACTATAAGGATAATTCGAGAAAAAGTATTTTGTTTTCCCCAGTCTAAAGCAAAGGATGCTAGAGATGTCTCTCTTGTTTCTATGTTGTATTGAATCTTGTGACTGTGGTGGTGTAGGTTAGGTTGTCCTCATATTTATTGTCCCTATCTTGGTGATCATAGCTTTTCGATGCTAGAGTTTTAGCCTTGTATTCAGAGTAGAGCTTGTTCCTCTCTGATTTGTGGAATGCCCCTGTGCCTTTGTATCTTTTCTTTTGTTCTATTTAAATTTTAATTTAGCAACAAAAAAAAAGAGTCTCCTGACTTTTTTCACGCGTCTTATTAATGATGCAGAGTCATAGTTTTCTTAACATATTTGTTGTGGACAACTCTATCTTACAGAAGTACCTGTAGTATTTAAAACTCCCAAGAATTATCAATAGTCAATAACAACTTTAAAGTAAGGGAATAAACTCACAGCTTTAACAACTTAGACATATTTCCAAAAGAAGAAGGGATCGTGCTCCCGTCTAAGTGGTTGTTATCAAGTTGACTGCCAGAAAAGGTGGAAAGAAAGTATTAAAACATTCAATATCAATAGAGATCGAGATAATAACATACTTACTGAATCTAAGTTTATCCTCTGCAGTAGTTAATTGTGAATACCAACCCGACAAATTACTTAAGATTTTACAATGGACAGTAGTCTTTTAGATGTATCCCGTGGGAATGGTGTACATCCTAATTGCGACAATATTACCAAGATCATCAGTTATCAAGACCGTTTTGTGGACCTGTGAGGGCCAAAATGACCCATATGGGGCTGTTGGGATAGCTAATCGAATCTTGATATATTATTTAATGGGACCGGGGTACTACATGAACACATACAACTACTTTTTATTTTAAAGTGAGAACCTGTCCCTTCTTTTCTTCAGTTATTTTATTTCTCCTTTTTGACAAGTATCATTAGATGGCATTTTTATGTATAATTCACCAATATCTGCAATATCATTCTTCAGTGAAGAATGATACGGAATTTAGTATATGTAGAGAAGAAAGAAAAAACCATACAGTATAAGTAGATGCGGAATTTCAGCAAGCTGTGCTGGAAGATTCCCTGATAAGTTGTTGTTGTCAAGCAACCTGCAAATGATTAGGGTTAAGCAGAAAGCTAAAAACACAAGCAAATTAAATGAACAGATTCACTAACCACTCACAAGTGAACAAGGCTTCTTAGTTTAGACAGCTCGGGAGGGATTTGGCCACTAATTGAATTGTTATTCATATGTCTGTTCAAAATATCAAGCAACCAAAATTATTTATGACAGTGAACTAAAACAGGAACTGTATAGAAGAGAAACTGGTAACACAAGGCAGGTTAGTAGGTTTAATAGTGCTAAACTCACCTGCATTTAAAAAAGACAGTAAAATACTAAAATATAACTACTCACAAGTGCTTTATTTTATTTAGGTTAGCAAATGATTTTGGAATCGGTCCTGATATATAGTTCTGGTCAATTTGCATTCTGTCCAACTGAGGAAGATAACCAATCTCTTCAGGCAAGGAACCTGTAAATTGATTTCCATTCAGAAGCCTGTATGTAGCCGATGTTTAAATGAGAATACAGCATACTAGCATAGGATAAACAGCATTATGACATGGGTTTTTTTTGCATGTAGATGTGACCTAATACGGAGAAATGAAGAGGATTCAACTACTTACAATAGTTCCAAGGACTTGATATTTCCTATCTCAGCTGGTATACTCCCGCTTAAGTTGTTCCACATGAAGTCCCTTTAAGAGGTAAAGATAGAAATCAAAAAATAAACTCAAGTAAATTAGTTGGCTACAAAGAGATGGAAGCGAGTGAAGTTAGCAAAGTAAAATGGATGCAATGCGAATAGTGAAATAGAGTTTGTGGTGCTGACAATATTTTCATATACGACAAGAGGCCAACAGATGGCGATAAAGTGCCGGAGAGACCCATATTAATTAGTTGCCTGCAGATCATAACAGAAGTCGAGGGAATTAGTTGGAGGAATAATAAGTTGAAGATGGTTTATTAAAGTAACTAAAACGTAGCAGGAGGGGGGAGGAGAGATACAATTCTCTGACATGAAGATAGCCATCATCCATGGTTTGGTTGTAGCAAAGAACACCAGTCCAATTAAAGGCACAAGGGTCTCCCATTCTATGATTCCAGTTAGTGAGGTTGCGATTTGGATCAACTAAACTATTTTTCATGTCCCGCAATGCAGAGACTGCATGACAATAATAAGTTTGTTTGAAATTATATTAATGAATGAATGATTATGATTATATAAAGATGAATGGAACTTGGAAGGCAGGGCGAGCAGCAAGAAAAAGACCTTCTCGGGGGTGCGTAATTTGGGCGTTTGCAGCAGCCGCCGCCAAATATATCAGCAGCAGCAACAACACAAGTGGCTTGATAACACCTCTTCCTCCTCCATAGCTACAAATACTCATCATCTTTGTCGTTTCAAATTCACCCATGTTAGTTTGGGTAGGCGAAACATAAATAAAAACTAGTGCTACTAAAATTGACCCAGTCTATATGGATGTCTATGTCTCTACCTAACACGTATCTATCATACGAATGTATGTAAAAGGAAACAAGGAAGGACGGTATGTATAATGTATGTGTGTTTTGTTGGTTTTCTCTCATTGTTTTACACTAATATATAAGAGAATATAGGCTACATAATTGGTTGGCGCTATTGACTTTTGCCTTCCCTGAGTGGACCAACAACCATAAACTACTTAACATGTACATTTCATACCATTTTTTTTTTTTGATATATACATTTCATACCATAATTATCATATATACATACACTAATAATTGCATTAATGTTCTATCTAAATGGGAAAAGCCCCCAACTCATTTTGAATGGAGCAACTCCGTCCCTATAAATGTCCGTTCGTATTCCTCCGACCCGAATAATATATATATAAATGAAAAATTTTGAGTATTTAAAATATGAAAGTATTATGAAATTTAAATATAATACATTTATGTTTAATTAATTCTATTTATGAAAAAAAATTAATAAATGATAATGATTAAATAAGAGTATATTTTGCAAGTATATTTTGTTTGATACTTATTATTTATTGTATCTACATATTTCTAAAGTTATTGAATACATATATTATAAAATGGGGCGCGATGACACAAGTCGTAAAAATAAAATATCCTTGTGGGACGGACATGGATACTAAAATAATTCTCCGTGGAGAACCCGACGAGGATGGGGTTCCCATGGGGGTGCTGGGATGTGGACTAAAATAATTTCTCGCGGGAAATCCCGACGAATCTGGGATAAATAAAATTTATACGAGGCGGGTATGAGAAATACGATCCTCGATTCAAACCCGCTCCATTCAGAAGCCTATCTATCTATACACGCTTTTCTGCCTGTGCCACAACATTCACATTCGTAGATAACAGTGCCGCTGAATTTCTTCCAAGACCAACTACCTGTAGTCTGCTCACCCGTATAGGAGAGCATGTTACAGTAATGTATTAATATGAAAATTAGTTTTTTTAAGGGAAATTAAATACGGCATCTATAAAAATAATCGAGCCGAACAAACATAAATCATATCATATTACTGATTAATCCAGTCTTCTTGGAGATATAATCACACGATTTATTGAAGTTAATATATATATATATATATATATATATATATATATATATGTACCCATTTCTTCACAATCAATTTGAGCTATCGAACATCCTAACTAAAAAAAATTGAGCTATCGAATATAAATGCAATCCCATTGTTGTGCCCATTTTTTATACATACGGTGCGCCCTATTCCGGTCAAAGGAGGGCGCGGCCTCTATAGCTCCTTCCATCTTCAGCTTGTTTTAATCTACGGCAGTCACTCACCTTGGTTCAATAATGTATTCGTCATTTACGCCTGTTCATTAAAGGTCGTAACTCCATATTTCTCAGGTTGCCATCGTAGGGGAGTTATGGTGTGCTGCTAATCTTGTCTTGGAAGATCCTTTCCATGTACTCAAACAGGTTGCCCTCGTCTAGGGCTTAGAATGTGTCCTACATTTGCGGTGGATCTAGTGCTGGACTCTAGTCAAGGTATCCAAGGAAATAGTTGTAGTGGATTGGTTAAAGCCCACGGTTTCCGGGTCAATGTCGGATCCATGAAGTCCTTGGACCTTATACTGGGCTTTGACCTATCCGAACAAGCCCGAATGTAGAGTCCTCTTCCAGGAAGGTTCCTTTTTTGACAGTTACCTAATTTGATCCAAATTAGGGTTCTGTTCTCCTAACGTACCTCTAATTTGCCAAGAACTATGTGGTCTTGATCCTCTATTTTTCCTATAAATAGAGGTACGTATGCACATTATTGGGGGTCAGAATTATTAGAGATCATAGCCATCAGAGAACAAAAACTCTAGTTATTCTGAAACCTAACAATCTCAGCTCCCAATTTCATACAAACCACTACGCTATGACGATATTCATCATCGCTAAATCTTTTTCCGGCAAAGAACCTCAATATTTGTTGATTACTAGATTTCTCCATCAACACCCGTAAAAACTTTTATCACTAAATCAAAATATTGAAAATCTCGCAGATCTAACATTCCAAATATTAAATCACATCAAAACACACTAAACTCTCACAAAGAGAATATTTTTTTTAATAAATAATATGAAAATTAGTTGATTTGTAAAAAGTAATGGATTGACTCAATTTAATAATATAATAATTATTTATTGGTTTATTAAAAAAGATAAAATAAATTAATAAAAATTCATCAATTTAATAAAGAAATTTCCTTAATTTGCTTTAATTAGATTTTGACTTATTTCAATTCTTTAACTTTATCTTCGTATTGTTTAGTCCTATTACTTGAAATAATTTGTCAACTTCAAAAAGTTGTTGTTAATCTTTATCTCTAACGTTCATTTTATTTCTAACGCTCGTGATTGTGAGTTGTCTTCCTTCGATGATATTATCAATAAAAATTAGTGTAAAAGATTTTGGCATAGCTGCGCCCTGCGTCAAATTTTCTGTCAACTCCGCTATACATGTTGTCTTCCGTCGATAAGCTAAGGCCACGACATGGAAGCCATTAACACTAGTTTCTATAGCCATGCAAATTGACGAAACTGAGACCGAGAAAAGCTAAGAAGGCGAAGAAATAACTCATTAGCTTGAACCCTGACTTGAAAAATGCTTTCATTGATGTAAGGTAAATGTGATATGAGCATCTCCCTTTCCCAGTATGCGGCTACCTTAAGTAGAGTGACTCTACAAGTAGTCGACTTGCTTAGTAGCATTGCTTCTTGAACTAATCCCTCTGGCTCGTGAGACGCCCCTCTCGAAGTAGTTTCTTCTCGGCTTTAGAAGGACCAAATATTGCTCCTTGACTTTTTGATTGAGGGTATTCAGCAATAGTTTGACTAGGGATAGTCTAGCTAATTTCATTCCCTTTAACACGTGTTGAACACAAGCATTGTCGTAAGAACAAGTTGAGTCTTGTTTCGGTCATATAGAGCACCAATAAGATGAAAACCTTGCTTGAACTGACCATCAACCTCCTACCGCGCATGAGTTCACCGGGTGGAGCATGGTCCGCCTTGCAGAAACGAGCCTAGAGTAGCACATATTAAGTTGCTCTCTCATCTTCCAAGTGTTTGAAAACTATCTGCGTCAAATTTGTTGCCGATGAGAATTGTTGTCATATCTTTCATAAATGTTGCTATCATTTAAATATCATTTCATAAACTTGAGATAACATACTTACGAATGCTATCAATGATTGATGACTGAAATAGTTATGTGCCAAAATAAATTAATGAACTTCTATAATCTATCATTTTATTTTATATCCTAAATTATATCTTTAAAATACTTGTTGTTATCTACTTAAAAATTATAAATTTACTTTCTAAATAACTTTTTACATGAAATATACTATTAAATTAACAGAATGTTTCACTTAACTTTTTTTTCTACGGAATCAAATAACTGGTTTAATACATATATTTGCCTAACACACAATCATAACATTGTTATATATATTATTAAAATATATGTTTAATTTATAATATTATTTATTTATTGTATTAATTAATATTATTTTAATTTTACATAATACATTAAATATTTAATTAGTATAAAATGGAGCTCATGATTAATTGTCTTTTAGTATTATCTTCAAAAATAAATATGAGAATTAAGTTAAAATGTTATAATCACCATAAAATAATATGTTTAAAGAATCATCTAAAACTTTTAAAAAAGTTTTAACGTCATTGAAAGAGAATGTTAGAAATGAGAACTACAGAAGTTGTATAGAGAGGGGAGGTGAATGTATACCTTAGAACTTTTTGAAACTCTTTTGTATTCTGAATATTGATGAACTGATTTTAACACATATTATAGCTTTAGTAACTTAACAGTGTTTACTTAGGTAAAAATGTGGAATGGAAATAAATACTCAAAGTTAACTTTCAATTTAATTGTGTATTAGAATTGAATTGCTACAATCTTATATTCTAGATATAAATCTCAGTTTCTTGTTCTTGAAAGATAAAAGGTAAGAATACACTTGATAATATTCAAAGATACTAATCTACAAAGTAGTGCATTCTTCTATATAGACAACATGTCTTGTTTGCACATGCTTTTGCAGACTAATACTATAACTAGAAACAGACAAGATAGACTTTGCATAACACATAATCCATTTCTAGCTAAGTTTAACAAATGACAGTTCTATCTCTTTCTGCCTTATCACTATTGCCTTTGTCTTGTTCTTCTTCTAAGCTGTATTGCAGACTTGTCTCTATCTTCATAGGTTTGACTAATCCTGATCATGACAGAGCTTCAAATTACTTATCTTGTTATTCTACAATTTTCCTTGAAACTAGCCTCTTGAAACATTTTAATACTCAGCTGTTGTTACTTCGAGAAGTCATGAGATAGACTTCTCGATCGAGTACTTTTGAGACTTTTTGATCGAGTACTTTTGAGACTTCTCGATTAACATTTAACTGATTACTTCTCGAATGTCTAGACTTCTCGATTGCATACTTCTTTTGATGACTTCTCGATTGGACTAGACTTCTCGAATAACTTGATTATACATACTTCTAGATTAACCCATTTCCTCAACTTCTTAATTATTTCAATAGCTAACTTCTCGAATTGTTCTTCTGGACTTCTCGAATGATTCATATTTCATACTTCTCGAACAACTACAGTTTCTTTGACTTCTCGATCACTTTTCACTTCTTTATTAATTACTGAGTTACTTGAGCATTTGAGACTTCTCTACCAGCTTCACATGACTTCTCGATCACATAATTAATTAAGAGTATTTTCCACTGCAATTCTTATTTAACGAAGTCTTTATTGATTTGATGCCTGATTCATATTTGAATCTTCTATCAACCTTTATTCTTGATTCATATTTACACATTGACTTCACAGAAGAAACATGCTTCTATCTGTAAGTACATTTAAGACATACTAAGTACACATCCTAATACAAAAGCTTTTACATGTGTTACATCAAGACAAGTAAAAATAATAGTAGGCTTGATTTTGTCCAACAATCTTTCCCAATTTGGGGAAAGACATTTTTTCAAATTAATCACAAGATATCAAGCCTACCTAATTTTGTTGTTGAAGTTGTTGCATGTCTAGATCATATTTTGCTTTCTTTTCTTTTTCCTCCCTTGCATTAATCTTTTCAATTCCTTTGAGAATTTCATGTCTTGCCATGATCTCTTCAATTAGAATTGCATTTTTTAACATATCAGTAGCAAATTTGAGAGTTTGCTTTAGATAATCACTAACAAACTTAAGTCTGATTTTGGATGTGACACCATTTCTGAGTTTGAGCTCAACCCTTTCAGGATCTTTGAAAACTCTACACTTTCCCAGTCTTTTTAACTCTGCATCCAACCTTTCCATTTCTTCATCTTCCTTAAGTTTCTTCTTGGTCATTTCTTCCAAGTACTTGACCTTGTTTATTTTCTTCTAATATTTCTTGACTAAGTACTCAGCCACTTCAACCATTTTCAATTTGTTCACCATACTTTTCTTACCAAAGAGACTGATTACTCTTTTGATATCATGAGTTGTTGTGCCTACTTGACATGATAGAAGGGTTTTTCTTCTCCATCAACTGTAGTAACAAACATCCTTCTATTTTTGTATTCCACTTTACATATTATGTTGGCTATCCATTGTTTGACATACAACTTGTTTTGCTCAACTATCTCCTGGATTGGCTGTACTAGAAGACCTTTGTCAAGAACAATTATTTGCTTCTTCCACATTGGACACCTTACTAGAAAAGAGCTAGTAGGCTTTTGTACTTTATCCTTGTAGCAGTGTTGACTTTTATTTATTGACATGGCTTCAAATTCTTGATTTAATTTCTTTGTATCTCCCTCCTTATCACTTCATCATCAATTACCTTGACAAGATGTCTTTTTGATACTTTGGATTATGGGATCATAGTAGTTTCATAAAATATTGAAGCCACATTAGTACCCTAAATTTTAGTGGATGTACTACATGACCACCAACAGCTTTATGCTTAGATGATTTCTTTCTTTCATATTTCTTTTCTTTGACAGAGTCATCTCTTTTTTTCTTATCATCACTTTCTTATCTTCTTTATGTCCATCATTAGTACTCCTTCTTTCAATCTTTATTACTCCTTAAATCAGCCTTTTTATCTTTCTTCTTTTCATCTATGTCTTCATCATCTTTTTTTTTCAACTCATGAGTGGTAAAATTTGACATTTCATTGCTAATGGATTCCTCCAACCTCTTTAGAATGATTACATCATCTTCTTGTTTGAGCTCCTTATTTTTTATCAAATCAATTAAACTGACAATTTGACTTCTGTTTCCTTGGTTGAAATGTTGAGGAATCATAAAGTGAGCTAGCTTGTTTTCCCTTGACATGTATAACATTTCACTATGTTACAGAAGGCCTCAAGAATTGCAGTAGATAGTATAGGACCTATCACTGAGTTTTTCAATTCTTCATCTTCCTGAGTTATTGTTTCTATGGCTTTGTGTAGACATTCCAGCTCATTGTATGACAATAGATTGAAGACAACAATTGACAATTTGAAGTAGCCAATTTCTAACTACACTATAGGCTTTTTGCAAATCTTTTTGTTCTTGGCTTCATATTTCACTCCTCTAACTTGAACAATGATCTTCTCAAGAATTTTTTTGTAGTTCCAATGATGTCCCTTCACTTATGCCTTAATGGCCTTCAGGGTCTAAAGAAACTCCTTGTCTGCATTAGGCTTAGCCACATCTTCCTTTAACTTTCTCATTATTGCTTCCTGCCTGTAAACTTCAATTTCCTCCCTTCTTTCTTTCTCCCCCTTAGGGTTGGTATCTTGGTGCCTAGGTAGGAATGAAGAGTGAGATGACTTTATTTGAGTGGGAACTTGCACTTGAGGTGTGTTAGGTCCAAATGTGTTGTAGAGGGGGGGGGGGGGGTGAATACAACTTTTCGAATTAATGAAGCAATAAATACTATGTAATAAATGAACACAATGATTCAAGGTATATATGTCTTATATATAACTTGAAAGGGTTGCTACAACATTCTTTACAAAGTACACTAGAAGTAAAGAGGGTAGTAAATGATACTAAGCTCTGTGAATACTCTCTCTCTCTTTTACAAGTGTTTATCTTGAAAATATTGCTCTCAGAAAATAATACACAAGTACTTCTATTTATACTACTTGTAATCTATGTCTTGTAGTCTTCAAAGATTAAGATATACGTGGCCCGATGATGTCCACATAAATCTTATCTAATCTTGAAAGCTTGGAAATCTGCCAATTAGATGATGCCATGTGTCATGTTGAAACTGCCCTTCATGTAGAACATCTACTTGAGAACTTCTACTTGGCCATCTCGAATATCTATCTCGAATATTCTACATAGGAATGTTCTACTTGGCCATCTCGAACATTTAAGTCGAATATTCTACATAGGAATATTCTACCTGGCCATCTCGAACATTTAAGTCGAATATTCTACATAAGAATATTCTACTTGACCATCTCGAACATTTTGTACTTAGAAAAATTCTGGGCTTCAACTTGAAACTTCAATGCAGTATTTTGAACTTGTGATTTCTTTATGTTTTCCAAATTCTTCAACAAGCTCTTTGAACTTGGATCTCTATTACTGACATAAACATACTATCAATGTCCTCACACTTGATGCAATGGTCTGACTCATAAGTGACTAGTCTTGATAGTGTCTCTGCTTCTTAAATAGATTACCATTTTCAATTAGTAATGTGGCTTTCCAATCATTGCTTTCCTTCTTGTTCACTTGAAATCAATTTGACTTATTGATACTGATAGTTATGATCTTGAATCTTTAAGTTACAAACCACTGAGGCGTGAACAACTTTGTCTTGAACTTCTTTCAATGATTTCTTCTTTGTTTGATCATAGTTAACAAATTGAATTGTATCAATTACCTTGTCTTCATAGTTAACATTGATTTCTTTGTGACTTCATGTTCTTGATTGTCTTCTGGTTAAGTATCTTTTCTTTTAGTTGAGTTACATAAGTTATAGTGTTACAAGTTTAGACACTCTGCCTTTCAATCTCCCCCTATTTGATAGTCTAACAATGACATTCAAATTAACAAAGGGATAACTCAACTAAACAATGAGACGAGAAAAAGATAAATAACATTACTGTCTTGTTTGAATTACAACTGAAATAAACTTGAAAACAATTCAAGGAACTAGAATAAATAAAACTTAAGCTAGACAGAAAATTCGAACTTCGAATTAAAGATCATTTGAGTGATTCCTATCACCTAGATTATTTCATACCTTTCAGTCAAACTTATATCACCTTATTGGATCCACTCTGATTCACGGTTACAGTATGGTACGTTAGCCTATCTCGCATACCGTGATCAGGTGAATTTTCCTCAAGTGAGTTAAAGCAACCAAAAAGATATGAAGTTTTTCCAACTTCAAGTTCACACCACTCTGACCGTTAATTCTAATTCCGTCTCTTCTTCTTAACTTCTTCAGCTTGGCGCTTCTCCTCCTTCAACCTTCTGCGCCTTTCCTTCTGTTGTTGTTCTTTCTTGTAAACTGGATCATGAAGCTGCTTCCACCTTGCATTCAACAGAGTTACCGCTTCCATTTCTAGAGGATTCCTGGGCTCTGGATAAGGATGCCTGAAAAGCCTTCTGAGTTTGTCCACCTCCTGAGTAGTTCTGATCTTTGGAATGTCCTCAAAATTTTTCATTATGAGCTGTGACTTCCAATGAGACTTATCAGCCTTAAACTGACAATAGATCATTTTAGGGTAGCCCTTAACACGGTTAGTATTGTGGACACTAGCCGCATCTCGCTCCATTCACTTCTTTTCCACCACTACTTCAGATAAGTACTTCAGGAGTCTCTGCTTCTCATCTACATTCTCATTCTCCACTTCGCCCCATTTGAATACTTCTAAAACTCTCTCCAGAAAAGCAGCATCTTGAGTCTGCAGCAGCCATTTCCTACTCATATGTAACAATGTTTGATTTTCGTCTGCGTCTATGAATGCTAAAGCATCAGCTGTGTCATTGTCATATGAGTGTATCCAGTACACACTATCTCTCCCTGGAACACTGACTGCCTCCCTTATTTCTCCTTGTTCCAGTGATCGAGAAGGAAGAGTTAGAGCTTCATCTACATTTTTAACAGCTTGTAGAATGTTCCACTTTCTTTCAATTAGCTCCGGCTCAATCTTTACATTGTCTAGAGGGTTTGGAGCAATAATGTCACACTTCCAGATTTCATTGCTCATTTTGAATATGACCCTCTCAATGAACTCCACTGACTTCTCCTTAATGTCAGAAGTAAATCTCTTACTCATCATTTGCCTGCATACCGCCTTTAGGGATTATACTTATAGAGCCATTAGGTCATTTTCCTCTAAGCACACCCTCTTCATCTTTCCATCAACAACCATCCGAACAATATCAGGATTCGCTGAGAATTCTGGTCCCTTGTCCTCTGCTAGCTGCATTAACTGATCCCTATACAGAATGCTAAGCTCCTCGGCTTTAGAATATTGAATTTTTGTTGCTAGCAAGAACAACTCTGACGCAGATCTTCTCGAGATGAATTGATCATCCACATACAAGAAAGATGTCGGGACTCCTTCGACTAAAGACAAGATGACCTGTCATTCCTCAACCATTGCATTATATCCAACTCTGACTTTTGAGATCAACCTTTTCAAAGCATTTATGTAGTCAACAATCAGTGGATTCTGCAAGTTCAAGTTGTAGAACAAGTCTTCCGCCTCTTTGTTATGAGTTCCTTTTGTACAAACTCCCGATAGAATCTTCCTTGCATCATCCCATTTCTGTCCGATCCTTCTCTTGTCCAGATCTACTTGAGGATCAGCTAACCTTGCAAGCTCATGATCATACTGTTTCACCTTAAGCTCCGCTTTCTTTTCAAGGAAAACAGCCTCATCTTGCATCATCTTCATTTTATAGAACTAAGCTTGTTCCAAGGCCAACTGTTGGGCTTCTAGAGTTTCCTTATCAACAGGTATTTCTTCAGGCTGTCCGGAAGACATTCCAGCACCTCCACCTTGTTCCTTCAAAGATCTTCTAATAGCATGTGCTAGCGGAACATCCTCCATATCAGAATCTGAATCAAGTACTTCATGTGCCTCTTCCTGATGATGACTCAAGTCAATGAATGGCTCTTCTTGTTCAGCCACCACTGCCTTACCCTTCCTCTTTCTTTGAGCCTCTTCTTCATTCACTAGCTCATTTTCTTTGACAACATCAGCAGTTTGTTCTTCAATTATTACCGACTGCTGTCTCGTCTCCTTACCACTCTCCCCCTTAGGTGAGTTATCCCCAACACCACCTTTCTCGCCAAATCCAGCAGTTGCATGAGAACCACTAAAACCAGAACCCGAGGGTCCAGCTCCACCAGCACCTCCAGCACCACCAGTACCATCATGATCAGGGGGAGGCTGAGTAAATTGTTCGTCAAAGCACTCGGGGGGAACAAAGCTTCTAACTGCATACATCATCCTGCTGATCTCTGTCGCCATGGTATGCATTATGCTCTCCACTGCTCCCATTCTCTCATTCAGAGTGCTGCCCAAGATACCACCAGCATGGCCCAAGTCATTCACCTTATTTGTCAACTCATCCATCGCTGTTGCATGACTGGCCATCCGTGCTGCGTAGTCATCAAGAGCTCGTTGATTGTCACCAACATTGATCCCCAACTACCTCATCGACTGCCCGAACTGCTTGATTTCAGTTTCAATTGCTGTCATACGCGTGTCAAGATTTTCAAGATGAAGGGACGGTGTTTGGTCTGGGTATCCTCGCTCTAAAAATCGTTCTGTTAGTGTTTGTCGCTCGGTTTTGGGCCTTAAAAATGAAGGTCCCTCACTCCCTAAACGCTCACACACACTCCCTGTCTCACGCTCGTGTATGTCTTCAACAATAGTCCTGAAAGTGAAAGCAGTACCTGCAGAAACTGGATAAGCAAAGTAAGTAGCAGTAATGGGATCTGTTCCTGTCATGTCCTGAGGTGGAATCTCAGGCTGAGAGGCCGCAGAGTGTTCTAGTACAACATCAGAACCGATCCTCTCTGCAGCATCAGTATGTACCGGTGAAGGTACTTCGAAAGCAATGAAAGCTTGTTGCCGTTCTGAAGTAACAGGCTCTTCAGAAGGCATAGAATCATCACCATCTTCCCTATGTGTTGAATGTGCACGGGGCGAACCACTCGCGTGAGGTGGAGTGGTTTTGATAGACACACTAGGGTGGGACTGGGCTTGAGAAGTTGCAGCATGAGAAAATTTTGGTTTCTTCCGAATAAGGGGCTGCACTTCAGGGTCACTCTCAGAACCCTCACCTAAATCTAAAGCTGCCTGCCTTTTAACTCCCGTTAGCGAGGGTGAAAGAGAGGAAGCAAATGTGTCAGACTCCGAATCAGAAATATAGCTCTTGCCCGGGGATAGATCTTGCGGGCTAGCAGAATCTTGGGCCATGGAATCAGATTTAGGGGAAGAAGTATCAGTAGTGTGAACAGAGAGTTGCTCTTGTTCAAAGAAAGTACCTTCTTCATTACCTTGTCCGGCAGGTGGAGTAGATTGTTTTGTCCTCTGGCCGGTAGATGATTGTGCGTGAGAGTGCCCATCATCATCTTCATCACCAATACTCTCGTCTGGAATCCCCTGGAATGCGTTAGCATGGGCAGAGGAATTCTGAGCATGTGATGAAATGTGGGAGGTCCCCGCCATGGAAGTGATACCTGCATCAAACTTAACCCATACTTGAATGTTATCAGGAATAGACATCGGCTTACCATGATGCTTATCTTGATTAGCAATTGTCGTGAGTGACTTGGTGCCCATGCCCAAGGATGCAGATGTCGCACTTGTGGTAAATGCCTGTCTTACAGATAAAGCATCAATAGGTACTAAGTGATTAATAAGCATTTGTAGGAACCGAGGATACCAACAGACAACGTTAGTAGATGTCAGGTCTCGACTTGCAGGAGTTCCCATAGCAGTCACGATCTCGGAAAGAATGATCCTGCCATAATTAATATCTAATTCACGACCAAGGGAAACTGCAAACACCTGCATGGGAATTGGAATTTGATGAAAATCTTTTTCGCGTGCCCGAAAACATCTGGTGATGGCCTCGAAAAAGTAGTTCCATTCCACATGGAAGTATTGTTTCTGGATGGCGCCAGTTGAGATCCGTCCAGAGGGAGGGTAGCATCCAATTTCTTCGAAGAATTTAATACGCTCATCTGTGTTAGGTTCGGGGTCATAAACATCTCTGACTGGGAACCCCAGAACCCGGTTGAACACTTCTTCCGTGACTTGAAATTCATGACCCGCCAATGTAAACCTGAAACCATAGGGGGTAGATTTACTCCCGAAAGTAACCGCACTAGTCCATAATTGCTGTAAAGCATCATGGACTAGTGTTGGTTTAGCAGTAAACGCAACACTAGCCTTGGAATACAAATTTATGAATCGTATCCAAAACTTGAAGCGCGGGAGGTGATCACCAATATCCGTAGAAATATTATAAAAATTGTTTCTGGCAAGTGAAAATTGGTGAGCCATGTTTGAAAAATAATTTTGACATAATTATATTTTTGTTTTGAGAGAAACAAAACAAAAAAAAAAATTAAGCACAGAAGTAAACAGAACAATTCCTTTTAATTAGACAAATAACTGGCTGTGTAATTAAACTACGGAACAATTCTCACTGAAAATAGGCGAAATCAATAATTTAAACAATTATGTAATCCAAATCACCAACTACTAACCAACACAAAGAACACAGAACACTATGGAATTAATAACACAGTATTAATTAATAACACAGTGAACAAGAGTATCGATGTGCGTGTGTGTAAATATGCGTGTATAGATTTGTGTATGAAGGGGACACAGATGCACAGAAACACACAAATATAGTAATGGCAGATGAAAAACGGACAACAATTCGAGATATGTAACAGTCTTAACACAAATCGAATGAACAATATGGTAAAGTTTTGAAATCGCAGGGAGGGAGGATGGGGGCTGTAAAAATCTAGGGTTAAAACAATTAGGTAAAAGTGAAAAGAAAGACGGGTTAGAGATGTATATATATAGGCATATATGAGCAAAGACAAGAATACCCCTGAAAATATAAGAAGAAAATGTTAAGTACATACAGGGGAACATCAAGTCGAACACTATCTCGAACATCAAGTCGAATATTCGAGATAGTGTTCGAGATAGGGTCTATCTCGATCAGTTAATCACTTAAACAATTAAAAACAGCATTAAAACCCACCTGGGAGTCCCAACTCGAAATTCCAAGAATAAGTTTTGAGAGAAAATTGAATTTTTGGTCTAATTCGAATATTAAGTCGAATATTCGAGATAGTGTTCGAGATAGGTCTATCTCGAACATCAAGTCGAATATTCGAGATAGTGTTCGAGATAGGTCTATCTCGAACATCAAGTCAAATATTCGAGATAGTGTTCGAGATAGGGTCTATCTCGAACATCAAGTCGAATATTCGAGATAGTGTTCGAGATAGGGTCTATCTCGAACATCAAGTCAAATATTCGAGATAGATGAACTCGGATGATGTCCCAGACTTGGAATTTTAAGCAGGCATACTAGGAACTGTAACTCAAGTTTCAAGTCGAATTTCGAGATGAATTTCTAATTAGACAGTAACTAGAATATTCTTCCCAGACTTAGAATTTTCAAAATTTGTGAATTTTGAAGATAGTTAGAATACTTTGGCAATATTTGTAATCGAAATAACAAATAAATTTTGTCAAATTAATCTAAATATCAATTCAAGGATTTTTAGCAAAATAAATAATTAAAAACCATTCCTTGACAATTCTAAGGCCTCTAAATGGATAAAGAATACATGAAAAACACAGGTAAATTAAAAAAATATGAAAAATCAAGAAAATTATGAATTTAACTCCCCCAGTGATCATGCAATCTAACTAACATAAATTCAAAGATTTAATCAATAATTACATAGAAAGCACAATGAATTTATGTAAGAATAACACAATATGTATCCTAAAATACTCATTAATTAATCATATTAAAGTCTAAGCCCTTAATGATTAATTTAGCATACAGAAGTGATATTTTTAGCAATTGTAGAGATTATTTACATATGTTTTCAACCATGCATGTACAAAAGAAGCAATTATCAGGACTAAAAACATATGTACATTATTAAAACTGGAATTTTGCAGATAGGAGAAATCACTAACTTGTGTTAAGCATTCCCAATTCACCAACCAACCTATTGAATGTTACTTCATCAAGAGGTTTAGTGAATATATCTGCAATTTGTTGGATTATGGGCACAAAATGTAGCTCCACAGTCCCCTTCTCGACATGTTCTCTAATGAAATGATATCTGATATCTATATGCTTGGTTCTTGAGTGGTCTACAGGATTGTTGGTCATGGCAATGGCACTTGTGTTGTCACACATGATTGGAATCTTTTTGTGTTTCATGCCATAATCTTTCAATTGGTTCCTCATCCACAGTATTTGAGCTACACAGCTTCCAGCAGCAATGTACTCAGCTTCAGCAGTAGAAGTAGATACTGTGTGCTGCTTTTTACTTTGCCAGGACACCAATCTTCTGCCAAGAAATTGACATGCACCAGATGTGCTTTTCCTATCAATCCTGCAACCTGCATAGTCTGAATCCGAATAGCCAATAAGATTAAAACCTGTATCTCTTGGATACCAAATCCCTAGATTTGATGTGCCCTTGAGTTACCTAAAGATTCGTTTGACGGCTATGAGATGTGATTCTCTAGGATCCACTTGGAACCTTGCACATAAACAAGTTGCGAACATGATATCGGGTCTACTTGCAGTTAAATAGAGTAGTGAGCCAATCATACCTCGATAACTTGTGATATCAACCGGTTTACCTGATTTGTCTTCATCAAGTTTCGTGGCTGTTGCCATAGGAGTTTTAGCTGTTGATGCATCTTCTAGATTATACTTTTTGAGTAAATCTTTGATGTACTTGGACTGACAAATAAAGATTCCATCTTTTGTTTGACTAATCTGTAATCCAAGGAAGAAGGACAGCTCTCCCATCATGCTCATCTCATACTTATCCTGCATTAACTTGGCAAATTTCTCGCACAAGCGTTCATTAGATGACCCAAAAATAATATCGTCCACATTGACTTGAAAAAGTATTAATTCACCTTTTACATTTTTGTAGAACAATGTTTTATCAATTACTCCCCTAATAAATCCACCTGCAATTAAGAATAAGGATAGGGTTTCATACCATCGTCTTGGGGATTGCTTGTGGCCATTGACAGCTTTGAAGAGAAAGTACACAAAATCTACAAGTTCTGGATTAACAAAGCCAGGAGGCTGTTCCAGATATACTTCTTCTTCTAGTTCTCCATTCATGAAGGCGCTTTTCACATCCATCTGAAAAACCTTGAAGTTCTTGTGTGCTGCAAAGGCCAAGAACATCCTGACTGCTTCAAGTCGTGCAACTGGAGCGTAGGTCTCATCATAATCAATACCTTCTTTTTGAGAATAACCCTTAGCTACCAAACAAGCCTTGTTTCGTGTTACAAGTCCGTTTTCATCCAGTTCATTTCTGAATACCCACTTAGTTCCAATTACAGATCTGTTCCTCGGTCGGGGTACCAGTTTCCAAACTTTTTGTCGTTCAAACTGATTGAGCTCTTCTTGCATTGCAATTACCCAATCAGCATCACCAAGAGCTTCTTCTATTTCTTTAGGTTCAAGCTTGGATAAGAACCCAGAATATAAGCAAATATTAGCTATGTCAGCTCTTGCAGATCTTCTAGTAGACACACCAGCATCTGGATCACCAATAATTAATTCAAACGGATGGTCTCTACTCCATACCCGTTCTCTTGGAAATTATCTTGATGATTCAGCTTGAAATTCTGAATTGTTGTGTTGACTACTTGTGTTATTTCCACTAACTCCCCCTGAGTTAGTGCCAGCTCCTACAGAACTAGTGTCATCTCTTCTTGAGCCTTGAACACTTGTCCTTGAGCTGCTATTTACTCCCCCTGAGTTGTTGCCGGACTGTGCTGAGGAAGTTTCTTCTGATCTTGCATTAGACTCAGGTGTTTCTTCTCGAACACTTGGCATATTTGAAGTAACAACCAACTCAGGTTCATCTTCAATTTCATCTAAGTCCAGATTTTGAAACATTAGGGACTCAGGTTCACTATTATCTTTAGAAATTGATGGGAGTTTAGTATCGTCGAATCTGACATTATAGCTTTCAATCACTTTCCGATCATTCACTAAGAATACCCGATAAGCTACCACCACATCTGTAGAATAACCCACAAATATCCCTTCACGTGCTTTAGCTTCAAACTTGCCTAAATTCTCATCGTCTATAAGTACGTAGCATTTAGCTCCAAAGACATGAAAGTATTTGATTGTTGGTCTTCTGTTATTCATTAGTTCACATGGTGTCTTTTCTTTAACTTTTATAATCAAGGTTCTATTTTGAGTGTAACATGCTGTACTCACTGCTTCAGCCCAAAAGTATAGAGGAAGTTTTGATTCATATAACAGAGTTCTTGCTGATTCAACCAATGTACGGTTCTTTCTTTCAACTACTCCATTTTGCTGTGGAGTTCTCGGGGCAGAGTACTGACGACGTATTCCTTTAGAAACACATAAATAATTCAAGATTGCATTCTTAAATTCCGTGCCATTATCTGATCTAATCGTCTTCACAGTGAGAGTTGAAACATTCTCAATTTGAGTGATATGATCAATGATTTGGAAAGGTACTTCATCTTTTGTCATAACAAACAATACCCATGTATATTTAGAGAAGTCGTCCACGATTACCAACGCATATCTTTTCCTTGATAACGATAGCACGTTCACTGGGCCAAATAAATCCATATGAAGAAGTTGTAGAGGCTCAATGATACTAGAAATTTCTTTACTTTTATGCGATGCTCGCTTTGACTTTCCCATTTCGCATGCTTCGCAGAGTCCTTTAGGAGCAAACTCCATTTGAGGTAGATCTTTCACCAATTCTCGCCTTGCGAGAGCATTCATCGTTTTGAAGTTTAGGTGAGATAGCTTTTTGTGCCATAACCAGCTTTCATCATCTGAAGCTTTACTGTAGAAACAAGTGACTTCATTCTGGTTTGCCGAATCCATATCAGTAACAAAAAGATCTGCCTTCCGAACTCCTCTTAAAGCTAACGAACCTTCCTTGATGTGAGTTATTGATACACCTTTCTTGTTGAAGACAATTTCATAAACTTTGTCACAGAATTGACTTATACTCAACAGATTGTGCTTCAATCCCTCAACATAGGAGATATCTTCAATGATGACATTGCCAGTCTTCAGTTTGCCATATCCCTTTGTCACTCCTTTGCTGTCATCTCCAAAAGTAACATAAGGGCCAGCCTTCATAACCAACTCTGTAAGCAGGGACTTGTTTCCTGTCATATGCCTTGATGCTCCACTATCTAGCACCCATATAACTTTATTTCTGTTTCGCTTAATGCCCTGCAATGTCAGATTGATTAGACATTCTTCGGAACCCAAGATTGATTGGGCCCGGCTTTTCTATAAGATCGAGAATTATCAGTTTTAACAACAGGAGATGCACTTTCTTTAACATTCTTAGAGCTTTTGACTTTGTCTTTTCCCTTGTCAGACTTAACAGATTTGTTAGTCTTAGGAGAAGGCTTGTCACACCTAACTTTAGGAGGACTGGCAGTCTTAGCTCTTACATGCTTCTTCTTGACATTAGAACTAGTAGCAGTATTTAAACATGTTTGACTAGTTGCATTCATCAAGTTCACGAAGGTTTGCATGGCATTAAAAGTGCATGGCATACAGTTAGGTTGACCACATTGTACATGATTTTGATGCATGTTAATCATTGTGTGTAGTACAGGCATGGCATGTGCAACAGGAATATTCATGTTAGATTTACATGCATAAGAAAGATGTTCAGTGGATTTACAGTGATAACATGCTTTCTTTATTCTTTCTACCTTAACCTCTTTTTCAACCTTTTCTTTCTTAACCTGTTGTTTAACAGCCTTGGCTCCTAATCCTGGTCTAGATTCTTCTCTAGGGGATTTGATTTTAACTGATTTAGTAGGAGTTACAGGTTGTTCTTTCTTCCGATCTTCCATCTCGATTTCATATCTAACTAATAAATCAGTCTCTTCTTCTTCTCGAGGAGCAAAGTGTTTGAATATTGGTTTAATAGCAGATTTGAGAATTGTAGGTACTTCTTTTTTAATCTCACTGGGACTGATGTCTACAGGTCTTTTCCCTTCTTTCTTAGATAAGTTAGAATAGTCAAGTCCTACACCAACACCAGTTATCTTCTTAAATATGCTACTATCAACATTCACTTTACTAGCTGCTAGTTTATAAGCTTCGCATTTTGTTTCTAACTCAGCTAGTTTATTCCTAAGACATGCTTCTATTTCATCTTTAAGGTTGAGCTTGTGTTCCAAAGTTTTAATAGAGTCTCTTAGGGAAGTATCTATAGTGCAAACAGCCTCTAATTCTTCCACTTTTACCTCAAGCATTTTGCATTTGGCAACAAGTGTTTTCTGTTCTTTTTGAGAAGTATTTAGGCTTTTGCACAACATATAGATCTCTTCGCTAAGAGCCCAGTTCTGCACCTTATAATCATCTATAGACATTTCTTCCTTAAGGGTTAGAACTGGTACCTCTGGTTCATCTGATGTCTCAGCCATGAGGGCAAAGTTTGCTGTATGAGTAACTTCTTCCTCATCTGAATCATCCCACGATCTGCCTTCTGTGACAACTAAAGCTCTTTTTCCATGTCTTTCCTTCACCAGGGCCTCATACTTGCTTTTGAGGGCTTCATAAGTTTCTTTTGAATATGTCTGTTTAGGCTTCTTGCAATCTATAGCAAAATGTTCAGCTTCACCACAGTTATAACATTTGAACTTCATTTTGAAATCCAAAGGAGATTTGTAGCTGGTACTCTTGTCTTTCCCTTTGTAGCCTTGTGAACTACCACCACCCCTAGTAACCCGATAGTAAGATGAAGATTTACTTTGCGGTCGGTTACTCTTTCTGAATCTGATATTGCTGAACTTCCTTGCCATGTATGTCACGACACTGTCATCCATGTTGTCCAGCTCTTCTTGGGTGAAGTAGTCGTCATCACTATTTGATGTGCACTCATCATCATTTTCAACTTGATGTGATGTAGGTAATGACCTAGGCTTTTCTACAACCATTGCCTTTTTAGACTCTACCTCATCAGCAACTAACCCTGATGCAGCTTCTTTTCCTCTTGAATCATTATCACATGCTTGATCTTGAAGTGTTTCCAGCTCATAGGTCTTTAGAATTCCATAATATTCTTCCATAGTAGTTGTGTGCAAATCTCTGGTTTCTCTAACAGCATAGACTCTATGCTCAATGCTTTTTGGCTGGTTCCTCAGATATCTCGTGTTGACTTCAACCACGGGGAGAGTTACACCTCTCAGATTCAAATCCAAAACCAACTGACTGAATCTTAGATAGACATCGGTTATACTTTCACCTTTTCTTATCCTGAAGGTGTCATACTCCATCTTGAGTATAAGTGTTTTGTTGCTTCTGACCTCAGAGGTACCTTCCATGACGACCTCTAGCTTATCCCAAATCTTCTTTGCTGTAGTTAGTCCTTTAACTACGTTAAACATCTCATGATCCAGGGATTCCATCAGTGTTTGTCGAACGGATATGTCGAAAGATATCTGCTCCTTATCAGCATCTTTAAAAGTCTACTGCCTTCTTAGGCTCAGACCGTTGTGGTACTACCACATCTCCTTCCATATGCTCAGGAACAACAACCATTGGTACAAATTTACCTTTATCGAGGACTTCCAGATATTCAGGATTGACGGACTCAAGGTAAAGTTTCATTCTCAACACCCATTCTTCATAATGATCTCGGTCGAACATTGGAATCTTGAAATTGTTTTTAGGTGCCATCTTAATGCGGATTTAAAGTAAAGATAATAAATTTTTCTTATTACTTGAGTAGTAATTAAAAGAAAATTAAATTATCTTAAAATAAATCAAGGTTCAAATTCTGGACAAAAAAAATTTCTAAGTACCCAAGACTAGGCTAAGTAGAATATCTATGTAGAACTGCCCAAGTCAAATTTCTCTAAGTAGAACTTTTGTCCAAGTAGAATATTCAAGTAGAATATTCCAAGTAGAATATTCTATGTAGAACTTTTGTCCTTGGAAGAAATTTGCTGAAGGTCACTTTTAATATTGAATAAAAAATATTACTTTTCACACTTTTTGACTTTTGTGGCTTTTCTCACCTAACTCACCTAACCCACGTGCTAGGTACTGAATATCTTCTGTAACACATTTTGTTGTGAGATTTATGTCAAATCAAAAGCCAATAACACCTTTTTAACTTTATGTCTCTTGAAAAGGTAATCAAAAGTTGCTGGGTTTATCTTCTTTATCAAGAACAGTGATGACTTCTTGAAGAACACCAAAAATCAAAGTACCCAGAATAATTCACAAAAATTATCTAAAGTCCACCCAAGCTAAATAATCACACCCGGAGTATTTAAATAATTTTTAGAGTGAGTTTTCTCTGTCAAACAAATTTGAGCACTCTTTTCGAGAAGAACTTGAAAAGTAGATCTGTAGATGAAAACTCACTAATCTTATACCAAGCACAAGGATCTATGTTTTGTATATTAAACATGAAGCTCTGATACCAATTGTTAGGTCCAAATGTGTTGTAGAGGGGGGGGGGGGGTGAATACAACTTTTCGAATTAATGAAGCAATAAATACTATGTAATAAATGAACACAATGATTCAAGGAATATATGTCTTATATATAACTTGAAAGGGTTACTACAACATTCTTTACAAAGTACACTAAAAGTAAAGAGGGTAGTAAATGATACTAAGCTCTGTGAATACTCTCTCTCTCTCTCTTTTACAAGTGTTTATCTTGAAAATATTGCTCTCAGAAAATAATACACAAGTACTTCTATTTATACTACTTGTAATCTATGTCTTGTAGTCTTCAAAAATTAAGATATACGTGGCCCGATGATGTCCACATAAATCTTATCTAATCTTGAAAGCTTAGAAATCTGCCAATTAGATGATGCCATGTGTCATGTTGAAACTGCCCTTCATGTAGAACATCTACTTGAGAACTTCTACTTGGCCATCTCGAATATCTATCTCGAATATTCTACATAGGAATGTTCTACTTGGCCATCTCGAACATTTAAGTCGAATATTCTACATAGGAATATTCTACTTGGCCATCTCGAACATTTAAGTCGAATATTCTACATAGGAATATTCTACTTGACCATCTCGAACATTTTGTACTTAGAAAAATTCTGGGCTTCAACTTGAAACTTCAATGCAGCATTTTGAACTTGTGATTTCTTTATGTTTTCCAAATTCTTCAACAAGCTCTTTGAACTTGGATCTCTATTACTGACATAAACATACTATCAATGTCCTCACACTTGATGCAATGGTCTGATTCATAAGTGACTAGTCTTGATAGTGTCTCTGCTTCTTAAATAGATTACCATTTTCAATTAGTAATGTGGCTTTCCAATCATTGCTTTCCTTCTTGTTCACTTGAAATCAATTTGACTTATTGATACTGATAGTTATGATCTTGAATCTTTAAGTTACAAACCACTGAGGCATGAACAACTTTGTCTTGAACTTCTTTCAATGATTTCTTCTTTGTTTGATCATAGTTAACAAATTGAATTGTATCAATTACCTTGTCTTCATAGTTAACATTGATTTCTTTGTGACTTCATGTTCTTGATTGTCTTCTGGTTAAGTATCTTTTCTTTTAGTTGAGTTACATAAGTTATAGTGTTACAAGTTTAGACACTCTGCCTTTCAAGGTGCTTGGCCAGGAACAATCATTGTTGAGAGGAGAGTTTGAATGGATGCTAGTTGAGTTGAGATTTGGTGAAGAGTAGTGCCTTGAGTGGAGCTAGAGGTCTCAAACTCTTTCTTTAGAGAATCAACATTGATCACCATTTCTGAAAGTGTGGTGGAGAGAGTAGAGTGAGCATCTATCAATGTGTCAATTTTGTCTTTGAGTTTGGCCAGTGTAAATGCTTTATCTTTTTCTGCCTAGGCCTTGCATTGATAAAACAAATCCATGTGCAATGGAGCCAAGTCATGAAGAGGAACATCTTCAGGTAATCTATCTGCATGCATGTTTTTGTACAAAACCTCCACCGTATTATTAATGGAGGTCTGTCTTTGCTGAAGTGCACCATTGCTTTCTACCATCTCCTTAAAGGCTTTTTCATCGTCTCCATTTTTGAATTCATTTCATTTACTTTGACTTTAGATAGAGAAGATTCAGACCTTGAACTTGAAGTTGTATAAAAACCACTAGGTTTCAGCTTTTCCTCAATTATCCTTAGAAAGCCTTCCATTTTGTTTCTGTGATCTACAATTTCAGATTGAAAACCCCTTGCAAGGTAATGATTGGCCTGCAATTGCACTTTGGTAGCTTCATGAATGGCATCATAGATTGCAGATGGGGTGAACACTTTGGCACAAGATCCAATAGATGTTAAATACTTCTCCCTCATCCATTGTAGCATCTCATCTATGCTCACAGTCTGTTTAGCATCCAACCAAGCATCAACATTGGCTTCTCCCTCTTCAGCCATTTCATCATTCTTATCTTTAATTTCCTCCTGATCTTTTGCATATTGAAGAAGAATTTCTGCTTAATCTTTATTTGGTAGATGAGAAGTCAGAAGTTTTGAGCCACATAGTGAAACCCATCAAACTGGACATCATAAAGTTCTTTTAGTTTCTCTTCAGTTACAAACCCAATTGATGGTCCTGAAGCACTACCATATTGAACAAGCTTCAGTCATTCTATCATGAAGTTAGAGCTATGGCCACTTGTTATAGTGGTCCCCTCAGTATCTATTTTCTCATCCAATTTCTCAAATGATTCTCAAGACACTGAATGGATAGGTGATTTCTCCCTAGGAGATGGTCTTTGAATGACTAAGGATTATATAAGAGATATCATTTGCATGGAGTGGAGGTCCCCTAGATTATCTAATATCTGTGAAGACACCTAGTGCTCCAATGGCTCAAATATGAGACCAAAGAGTGATAGGACAATCTCTTCAAACACCATAGAGTCTGAAATAAAAACTCTTGAAATCTCTGTGATTTTGATGGTGTCATCAGGATATGCCTCAGCATGAATTCCCTCACCATCTTGATGTTTGTCCTGAGTGATGCACAATGTGTCATGCACCAAGTCACTTGAAATTGGCTCACCAGGAGGAGTAGATTCTTGATAATCAACAACATTTTGTGTTTGGCTAGACACAATTGGTTGAGATGAAATTTAAGGAATAGAAGAGAGATTGTGAGTAGTTGTGAGTGTTGGCAACTCCCCCTGAGAAAATGGAGAAGTTTCAACTGAAGTTCCTATATGTACTTATGTCTCATTTTCTACTTCACACCTGGCATCAATAAGAGTGAGTTCCTATGATGGTGCAGACTTTGTACAAAGTGGAATGGGCTGACTTCCAATTTCAATAGGTACACTTTATTGAGAAAGTGCACCTAGTAACAAGTTTAATCCCTTTATAACGCCTGCATCATGTTGGGAGGGTGCAGAGTGGCTTTGGGTGGTCTCTTTATTCTTTTTCCTCCTCTTTAGAGATTTCACATGTGACTCAGGTTTTTCTGTTGCATCTACAACTACATCTAATTTCTTCCTAGCATATGGTTTCTTCATTTTTCATCTTTTCAACAAACTCTGTTGAGAGGATGTGGAGGTTGGCTCACTAACATCTAATGGATTTGAAAGAATTGGCTCAGTTGGGTTAAGGTTCCCTGAGTTAGGTGCATTAGGTACTTCTACAACCTTGGGATCCTCTACTGGAAATAAATAATCATATGTAGGTTGCACAACTGGATACCTTTCAAATACACTCCTTATATGAGGTGTGATTTGAAGAGGTACATTCACTGTGCTTCTCCTATCCAATGTAGCAAAAATGATTTTTGACATAGATTTGTAGTAACCAGTTCTATTTTTGTTCATCTAAAGTAGTTCAATCAGTCTGGGATTTTTATAATTGAGAATTGATTGAATAAAATAAGGGAAGAAAATCTCATTACCTCTCTTAGGAATCCTGGTTATGAGCCCACCAAGAATGAGCTTCCCAATATTGAGCTTCTGGCTGTAAGCCAATGAGTAGGCTAGCTTCAAGGCAATGAGGCTGATTTGATCAAAGCTAGTCTTCCTGCAAGTAAAGACTCTTAGTAGAGTGTCAAAGCAAAATAACCACTCTTTTCTCATATACTTCTTATTGATCTTGCCCAGCCTATACTTCTTGTCATCTATACATTTCTCTACTGTGTTTGAATATTCATGACATTCAGGAAATCTAAAAGATCATTCTCATATGGCTCTGCATCAAACCTCTCAGTTGGGAGTGACAAACTTGCATTCACATCACTTTCAACATAATGTCCGCCTTTTGAATTTTGCCTTTTATTTTGGAGCTCCCATCCACCAAAACAACTTCCTCCCAGTCTTCAGTGTTCCAAAACTGCTCAAGAATGTCAAGATAGAGTGTGGGATTGGACATCAATGCTTCTTTCAAATAGGAATCAACATGAAACCTAGTGGAACACTTATATTGTGTCTTGGCATCTACATCTCTTGTGATTGCTAAGAAGTTTGTTTCAGGGATGATGTACACTTCAGCTGTAGGGTTGGAACTAGAAGAACCCATTGAGTAATGTGTAGAAAAAGAGAAGTGAAGAAATAAAGATTTTTGAGAAAAGCCCCTGGAGAAATCGAATGCAACTGTTGAGAGTAAAAATTATTATTTCCCTTAAGTATAAGAAGTTTGTAGAAGGGGGGGTTGAATACAAACTTAAGAATTATTTCAAATTCTTGTGGATTTAAGTTTGTTCAATAATAATGTTTGAGTGTTTGGAAAGATTAAACATAAAGAAAGAACTAGAAGAAATAAAAAGAAACTTGAAAACAACTTATCAAAGAGTGTATTCTTTGAAGTCAAGGGACTGTCTAGTGGTCACAGTCATTGGTTTCCATTCTTTGGGCAAGGATCTCAAAAACTTGAGATTAGTGTCCTCAACATCATATAATCTTCCATATAGTTTTAGCTCATTTAAAAGCTTTTGAAACCTACTATGTGTATCATTGATTGTTTCACCACTCTTGAAGTGTAAGGCTTCATACTTCTGAATCAAGAGTTGCATCTTGTTCTTTCTTACTTGCTCAGTGCCTTCACACAAGGTTTGAAGAGTATCCCAGACTTCTTTGGAGGTTGTGCAGTTGATAACATTGTCAAACATATCCTTGTCACGACCATTAAACAAAATGTTTAGGCCTTTTTATCCTTGTGCACTTCCTTATCATCCTCTTAAGTGTATTCAGTCACAGGCTTTGGAATGAGTTTGTCTGGTGCTTGAGTACCATCTGCATTGACACTTGTAATTATTTTCATGGGTACATATGGACCCTTCTCTATACAATGAATATATGAAGGATCAACGGATAGCAGATGCAAGTGCATTTTGACCTTCCAGGGAAAGTACTCATCTTTTTCAAGAACTGGAATTTTTACCCATGTGTCTTTCTAACCCATACTTGATGTACTTAGATCTTAACTTTCTGTGTGTTGAAAGCTAGGCTTTGATACCAATTGTTATTTTCCTTAAGTACAAGAAGTTTATAGAAGGAGGGTTGAATACAAACTTAAGAATTATTTCAAATTCTTTCGGATTTAAGTTTGTTCAATAATAATGTTTGAGTGTTTGGAAAGATTAAACAAAAGAAAGAACTAGAAGAATTAAAAAGAAACTTGAAAACAAATCTTTTAAAATTACTAGTGGTTTGGTTTTTTCACTAGTGAATGTTTTTGCTTTCAATAAACCTTGGTCTTAGAACCAAACTTCTTACAACATATGAATAGAACTAAGAAAAACACTACAATAATTCTCTATCACTCTATTGTGCTATTTTTGTTAAACTTTCTTGTTGTTGCTACAATGAACTGCTAAACTATATATAACAGCTCATTTTTACTTCTATTTTCTATCGACTAATAAAATGCATAAAATACATTTCACAATGTTTACATTAAAATAGAATGTAGCTACTTTCACAGTCTTCATAGGCCTTTTTCTTATTCTGGACAAGTCTTTGTCTTGTTCTTCTCCTTGAAAATTGTGTTCCCTTGAAAGTTTTCACAGTCCTGACAGGACTGTCTTCCATTGATTTAGACTCCTGCAAAGATCCCTTTCATTCTTATTTAACTATTTTGGGAAACTTTGATCAACTGATAATTACTGTGAAGCTTATCAGTTGAGCCTTCTTTGCTTATCTATCAATAGATAAGTTATCAATTGATGTATTAATGGATATTTGAGCAACCATCGATTCCCCCCTTTATCCGTTGATTACCTTGATGCTTTTATCTGTTGATGGAGATCCATTGATTTGACTTTTGTTGACCTTTTATCCACCGATTAATCATCCATATCCATTGACTCCTTCATCCGTTGATTACTTCATTTGAGAGAATTCTGACTTAGAATATTTATACTTTGTTAGCCATTCTTCACATCCATTGATGAAGTATCAACGGAAGCCAATAAACATCAGTTGATTAGATGATCACATACATCGACATATTACAATCAATTGATAATGTAAGGAATTCTAAATCACTGTTACAATCCATTTTATCAGTTGATTAATAATAACTTCAACTGATAAATGGTTCCCTAGTCAATGGATATTTATAGATCACATATCCATTGATCAGTTACATAATTAATATCAAAATTACAATTCTAGGTAATTTATTATCATCATACAACATGATTCCTAATAAAAGTTCTTTGAGTTTGCGATTAAGCGTAAAAATGAAATGTTAGATCTACTTTACTATTTATATGACTTAGATAACTCAACTAGAATTGTAATCGATTTTGAATAATCAAGAACTCAGGAAATGAATAAAGTAGCTTTTTAGAGAACTATTAGAAATTGATAGAGAACTCAAGTATATACACATTCGAGAACTATAACATTCGAGGACTCAAATTGAAACTAACCGAGAACTCTCGTGGTCGAGAACTCTCATCAATACTGAATCAAGAACTCTAGAAAACAAGGTTGATCGAGAACTCACTAAAGTGAACTGTTAGAGAACTCACAAAATAAGGCTTAGTCGAGAAGTCAGAAAAGAATGGTAACTTAATCACAAACTCCATTTTTGCAAGATTATTCTATTTTCACTTGGAAAATAAAATAAAAATTTGTCAAACACATTTTTCAGATAAATTTTTAATAAATAAACATTAATCTGGGATTAAAAATGCATTTGCTAATTATTCCTGCATAATTGAATGTCACACTTGTTATTTAAAAATGCACAAGTATAATGATTCATTTCAGGTTTATTTAGAATAAATAAATAGTTCTAAGCTTCAATATCATTTTAATTTTTTAAAACAAAATGTACAAAAATATAACTGATGCATTTATAAGTATACACCAGTTTGTTTCACTTAGATAAATCATTTAGAATTCATGTCTATGAAACAATTGTTGCAACAATTGTTGAGATATATTTATTTATCCACTAGTTAGAAGAATTTAGCATTTCAATCTAACCAACCTGTTGAAGGTGGCTTCATCTAGTGTTTTAATAAATATATCAGCCAACTATTTTTATGTGAGAACATAGAATAATTCAATTACTCCATTTTCTGCATGTTCCCTTATGAAATGGTACATTACATCATTGTGTTTTGTCTTTGAATGGTTCACTGGATTTGCAACAATGGATATGGCACTAGTGTTGTCACACATGATAGGAATCCTTTCCAAAACTAGTCTATAATCTCTTAGTTGATTTCTTATCCAAAGCACTTGAGCACAACAACTTCCAGCAACTATGTATTCAGTCTCAACTGTAGAAGTTGAAATTGATTGTTGCTTCTTGCTATACCATGGCACCAATCTCTGTCCAAGGAATTGACAGCTTCCCGAGGTGCTTTTTCTATCAACTCTGCATCCAGCAAAATCAACATCAGAATATCCAACTAGGTTGAATCATGTTTCCTTTGGGTACCATAATCCCATATAAGTTGTTCCCTTGAGATACCTCAGAATTCTTTTGATAGTTATGAGATGAGATTCATTAGGATTGGCCTGAAACCTTGCACACAAACATGATGTCTGGCCTACTAGCTGTTAAATATAGTAGAGATTCAATTATTCCTTTATAGGTCTTCATGTCTACACTCTTTCCTTTCTTGTCTTCATCCAATTTGATAACAATAGACATTGGTGTTTTAGCAGGTGAGCAATCTTGCATGCCAAACCTCTTTAACAAGTCATTGATGCACTTAGTTTGACTTATGAAGATGCCATCTATTCTTTGACTTATTTGAAGGCCTAGGAAATAATTGAGCTCTCTCATCATGCTCATTTTATATTCACTTTGCATGAGCTTTGAAAATCTTTGACACAGCTTTTCATTGGTAGAACAAAAAATAATATCATCCACATAAATTTGAACTAAGATGATGTCATTACCATGTTTCTTGTAAAAGAGAGTTTTATCAATTGTCCCTCTTGTGAAATAATTTTCCATTAAGAACTTTGATAATGTATCATACCATGCTCTAGGGGCTTGTTTGAGTCCATTAAATGCTATGATGAGTCTGTAGATAAAATCAGGAAATTTAGAATCTTAAAAGCCACGAGGTTGTTGTACATAAACTTCATCTTCCAATTTATCATTCAGAAAAACACTCTTGACATCAATTAGATAGACCTTGAAATTTTAATGTGCTGCAAATGCCAGAAAAATTCTTATTGCTTCTAGTCTTGCAACAGGAGTAAAAGTCTCAACATAATCAATGTCTTCTTCTTGTAAATATCATTTTGCAACCAACCTTGCCTTGTTCCTCATGACAATTCCTTGCTCATCCATCTTGTTTCTATAGACCCATTTGATGCCAATAATTGATCTGTCTTTTGAAGGTGGCACCAATTCCCAAATATTATTTATCTCAATTTGATTTAACTCTTATTACATGGCCACAATCCAGTTTGGATTCAACAGTGCTTCATCAATCTTTTTAGGTTCATTTTGAGACAGAAAGCAAGCATACAAGAATTCATTTATGGTTTCCCTTCTTGTTCTCACACCTTCATCAGGATTGCCAATTATTTGATCTGTAGTGTGAGCTCTATTCTATTTTGTTTCATGAGCCATACCTCTTGCATTTGAGTTTGTTTCTTCCTGATTCAAATTATTTGCATTTGTTGTTGATCCTTGAGAAGCTCCCCCGAATGAATGCTAGGGTTATGAAGAGAATTCTCAAGTTGAATGTGACTGAAGTCCTAAGAATTTCTCTCTTCATTTGCACCATGTGAAATTTTCACACGCGAGCATTCATATACATTTTCATCTTTTTCATTTTCAGATGCTTCCATTTCCATTTCATTCTCAAATCTCAAAGTGTCATAGTTTTCTCCCTCAAGACTCATGGATGGGAACTTGAAGTCATCAAAAGTCACATTTGTGCTTTCCATCACTTTTTGTTGATCAATCACATATACTCTTTCGACAACCTTGTCTAAGGAGTATCCCACAAAGATTCCTTCATATGCTTTAGCTTCAAATTTCATAGATGATCAGCATCATCTTTGAGAATAAAACATTTTGCTCCAAACACATGCATATGTTTAACAGATGGTCTTCTACTTGTCATGATATGATAATGAGTCTTTCCAATAGGTTTTATGATGATTGTCCTGTTTTGAGTATAATATGCAGTTCTGACAGCTTTAGCCCAAAAACTAGTTGGTAGACTTACTTCTGCTAGCATGGTCCTTACAGCTTCAATTAGGGTCATGTTCTTTCTTTCAACAAATCCATTTTGTTGGGGAGTCTTGGAGCTGAGAACTGGTGAGTAATTCCATTTTCTTTGCAGAATTCATTTAATGTAGCATTTTTGAATTTTGTTCCACTATCACTCCCTATGGCCACAACAGGTGTAGGGCCTTTATCCAACCTCCTCAAATTTTAAATAATGAACTCATGAGCTTCATCTTTTGAGTGCAGGAATTTCACCCATGTATATTTAGAGAAATCATCAACCATGACAAGTGCGTATATTTTCTTGGACATTGACATGACATTTATTGGTCCAAAAAGATCCATGTGAATCAATTGTAATGGTTTTGTGATTGAAGTGAATTCTTTACTTCTGTGACTTGACCTCTTCATTTTTCCATTTTGACATGCCTCACATAATCCTTCTATGCAGAATTCAAGTGAGGACAGGTCTTTTACTAATTTTCTTTTGACTAGAGAATTAAGATTCTTAAAATTCAAGTGAGATAACATCTTGTGCTAAAGCCGACTTTCTCTCTCAGAGTCTTTGGTGTAGAAACAACAAATTCTTTCCTTGTTTGCAGAATCCAAATCTGCTATAAACAAATTTCCTTTTCTTACTCCTTGTAAAACAATTTCTTTGGTCTTTCTGTGTGATATGAGACACAATTCTTTATCAAACTCCACTTTCAAGTCTTTGTTGCAGAATTGAGTGATGCTCAATAAGTTGTGCTTCAAACCATTAACCAAAGCTACATCTTTAATGACAACATTTTCATGAATCAACTTGCCATATCACATGGTGTAACCAATGCTTTTGTCTCCAAAGGTCACCATTGGGCCAGCCTCTTCCTTGAATTGTGACAGCAGGGCTGTGTCACCAGTCATGTGCCTTGAACATCCACTGTCCAAGATCCACATAAACTTTTCTTCTCACATGTGCCCTGCAATAAAAACAATATCAAGTTTTATTTAGTACCCAAGCTAGGTTAGGTCCTTTATGCTTAGTCATATGAATGTCATTTTTCTTGTTAATAGTCTTAGTCACTTTATCATGCATAATTTCACTTTTCTGGTTTTGATTTCTAGCTTGATTAGTGCTTCCAGAGCTAAATGCATTTCTAGGTGACATAAAGTGTTTTCTTCCTTTAACTGGACTTGTAGACTTAGGCCTAGCAGTTTTGTTGTCTAGCTAGGTTTTGACTAATGCATCCTTCAACAAACTATTTTCTTAATCTAAAACAAGTATTCATAACATTCAAGTTGCATGGCATACAATCAAATTTGTCACAGAATTTATGATTATCATGCATCAAGGGTTGCACATAGCCACAAGCAAAATCAGCATTATTAATAACAGGTTTCTTGCACACATGTGTAAGGTGATTTGTTGATCCACAATTTTTACAAATCTTCCTAAGAGCATTCTGAACATGTACATAGTTAGTGTGTTTATTAATGCCTACTTTTCCATTTCTATTTGCCTTTTTCTTTTTAGCATGCATGGTGTCATTTTTCTGTACATTTTTTTTGATTATGGTTTAACAGGGATGGACTTGGCCTTGACTACTGGCTCTTCTATTTCAACAGAAGGCACATCACTTTTAGCTATTAGTTCATCCTCATCATTCAATTACTATTTGATGACCATACTAACTTCATCAAATTCAACAGTTGCTTTCTTAAAAATTAGAGCCTTAAAATGTTTCAAAATGTAAGGATTGCCAACAACTTCAGTTTTCTTGCCTTTTGTTGTCATAGACTTTTTATTTTTAAGAGTGTCATAGTCAAACCCAACTCCAACTTTAGAATTTTCCTGGTGTTTCTCATAAACTCTTGCAGTATCACATATGAGTTTTGATAGGACTTTATCTTCAATTCATTCTCAGAGATTTGATCTCTCAAGAATTTCTCAATCTGCTCTAGACAGGTGATCTTATTCTTTAAGTATTCATTCTCTTGTTTCATGGATTGCATATTAACCAAAGATAACTCTAATTGTTCATTCTTAGCATTCAGTTCATCATTAGCTTTTAACTGTCTATCAATTTCCTCATAAGCAACATTCATATTGGTATGGATATTAAACATTTTAACACTCAATTCTTCCACAGTTTTCTTATATTGAGATTTTGACATGTTAATAGAAGTTAGGATTGGTACCTGACTTATTGAGGTTGATGCTCCTTCATCTGATTTAGCCATGAGGGCCAAGTTGCCATACTCTTCATCCTCTTCTTCATCAATATCATTTCAGCATTTGCCTTCAACAATGTATGCTCTATCAGTCTTCTTCTTTAACAAGGCTTTATACTTGGCTTCCAACTTGAAGTAGTCTTTGTCCTTTTTGGTTTCCTACACTCAGTAGCAATGTATCCCAATTCATCACAATTGCAGCACCTTATCTTTGACCTTTCAATAAATCCAGTCTTGTAAACTCCTTTAGAGTTATTCTTATGAGCCTTGCCTTTACTTGAAGAGCCAAAGTTTATTTTGGATTGAAGTTTTTGTTTTTCTTAAACCTCAAGTTTCCAAACTTTCTAGCCATGAAAGCCATAGATTTGTTATCCATGCTTTCAAGCTCTTCAATAGTGTATAACTCATCATCTTCATATTCACTCTTGACAGATTCCTACTCTTCTTTGTCTTTTTCAACACTTTCCTCATACATCAATTTTTGACTTGTACCAACTTTTTCCACCTTCATTGGTTCTTTGACAATTAGGGCACTAGAGACATTTGCCATTTTTCCTCTGTTCCCTAGAATGAACTTCTTTTGCAAGTACTCTAGTTCATATGTCTTTAATATTCCATACATAGTTTCCAATGAGAGTTTTGTTAAATCTCTTTCTTCTCTTATAGCAACAATTTTATGTTCCAAGTGCTCTGGAATAGTCAGCAAAAATTTCAAATTCTTTTCTTTTGTCTCATAAGCCTTTCCATGTAACTGTAGTTCATTGATTAGTTTGTTAAACCTCTCAAAAACTTCAGTTATGCCCTCATTTGGTTTTGACATAAATGCTTCATATTGTGAAACCAACAACTGTCTTTGATTTTCTCTTACTTTCACTGTGTCTTCACATAGTAGCTCTATGGTTTCTCAAATAAGAGGACCATCTCGATTATCAATTATCCTCGGTGAACCATAAAAAACATCTTAACCGTCCAATTTTAGGTGAACCATAGAAAAATTTCTAATCATCAAATTTTAATAAAATTTAATTCAAAAAATATCATACATACAAATCTATAATCCTCCATTCATACAATTTCTCACGGATAATATTATATTATATCTAAATTATATTTTATATTTTAAGAAATCCTACTTACCCTATAATTTCAATTTAATATAGTTGTATCCACATTCAACTCAATTTTATCATCTTTCATTGTTTTTTTAAAATTATAATTTATAATTAAATTTTATGAATATTAATATATAAACAACATTGTATAGAAAAATCTAGAAAGAAATTAATAATAACATAAATTATCATATTAAATTAAATATTTTAATTATATAAAATAATTAATATATAATTTATTAATATCATATGTGCAAATTATAAGCTAGCACTAATATTTTATTAGAAAATCACAAAATGGATCTAAGATTGTCCTAGATCAAAGTAATTGATTGGTTTAATAATTTTTTCAATGTATTTTAATATATATTAAATATGTTTAATAAATTAGTTTTAAAATATTTTCTAAATAAAGTTTTGAATGTCAAATTATATATTAAAATATGTAAAAAAGTAAAAAATAATTAATTGAGGAGGGAAAAAATATATTATTTCTCAATATAATAAAAAAAACAAATTAATAAATATAATGCTTATTGTCCCTATTTACACAAATACCCTAATTGTTAACAATTTGTTGGGATATTATTAGGAGGGTTGGGTTGGATTGGATTCGAGTGAGATTGGGTGTCCGTCTCGGCTTGCTACTACCTCCACAGTCAAAACCCTAAGCCCTGAGTTTGAGTTCCCGAGGTAAACTTGGATCATCTCTTTTATCATCCTTTTTGGAAGATATAGATTCGTGGATCTATCATCTATGTCATTCAACTTGCTCTATCATTATTATTTTTATGTATAGATACATACATGATACATACATAGATGCTCGAGATTATTCAGTTGTTATGTAACTAGTATTTGCTTACAGGTCGATCGATCACCCGTAGTAATCAATCATGGCTGATCAAGAACAAATCGTTAAGGAGGATTCTGTCACCGCCGCCGCCGCCGATGTAATTCGATCTTTATCTTATATACTAAAAACAGAAGGGTTTAGCCTCACCAATTCTTATAGTTTAAAGTGACTCTCTTATTTTTGAAACAAATCAATTCATAGTTAATTACTTCTGCTTCATATGATTACACATAGTAAATTTGGAGTCATCATGCTAGATTCTATTGTATAGCCTTGCATTCTGTAAAGCTCTCTTTTCTTTTATTACGCATATGGATCTACCTTTAGTAAAAGCTTTCATGTTCTACAACATATCTCATTAACTGAACAATCATTTCATTTTCCCTCTGATTTTAGATTGCCCCATTTGATCCCACAAAAAAGAAGAAAAAGAAGAAGGTTGTGATTCAAGATCCTGCTGATGAGCCTGTGGAACAAATAGTCGAAAGTACAGAAAATCTAACTGGTATAGTAGCAAAACTGTCCAGCATCTGAAATAGACATTTTCTGTACTCATTTCATATGGCAGTAATGATGATTTTCCCTTTCACATTTCTAAGTTTTAGTATATCATAATAATTTATACCATATAACAACTTGTAGTAACAGACGGGACTGACACCGCATTTGCTGGTTTGAAAAAGAAGAAGAAGAAGCAGGTTATTAATATCTCTATCTTTTATGAAAATGTTATGCCTGTATATTTCTAAAGCTCTTGACCTGAGCCAATTAGAATTACAGGTCCAGACTGATCTGTTGGATGAGGAAAAAGAAAATGTTGCAGATGATTTGGATGGTATATATTGTTATTAATGCTTCTATAGGAACCACTAATCAGAATTTCTTCTTATATTACTTTTCTTTTTTATAACCTTTTAATCCAAATTATACTCATTTCTGCAGATAACATTGGAGAAGATGAAGAGGGAGAGGGCATCATATTGCAACAACAGTTGCCCTGGGAAGGAACCGAGCGAGATTATGAATATGAAGAGGTCTGTATTCTATTTAAGAACCGGAGAATTGATGGCATATAATTTCTGTTTTGATTGTAACATTGATGAGTTCTATTAGGCTTTTATGTGCATGTTTTCCTTCTTTTTTTAAAGGTATGTATTGTATTGCCTAAATATTTTGTTCTCAAAGAAGACTACATAGTACTGCAGTATTTGGTTCTCAAGAGTTGTCTTATATATATGCACAAGCAGCTCAAGGGAACAAACATTATTGACTTCCTTTCCTGCCCAATCACATTAACATTTTGATCAAGTTCACTGGTTTGAATTTTCCATTTTCTTGGTAGCTATCTTATATTCTTATTCGTGCTAGTATCTGCATCAGTGGATGGTTGCTCATCAAGTGACCGGTTTCCTGTCATTGGATGTGGTTGACTGGCTACCTACCGATTGATATTCATTACCCATTGCCTTTTTTTGCTGCACACTTATTGAATCCCAGACCATCCTTACATGAATTCATCTCTTGCTCTCTTTAAGTTTCTCTTTTGAGATCATTTCATTTGAAGAGGATGAGCTAGTTCAGTGTTTGCATCCAAGCATCCTTTCTTGAGGTTTCTTGTTTACAACAATTCAGATTAAAGCATAAAGTTTCTTTCCACTAGTAAATTATCTGTCTATTATATCCTATTATTATTCTTTGTTAGACATCTCAGACTAGCATGCAGATAATACAGTTCTTTATTCATGTTATCAAGTAACTAAAAATTTTGAGGAGTTCACTAGTGCCAAGTCAGTGTATTAATCTTCATTAGATTTATCAAATCAGCATTTATGCTAAATGTTTTGATCTGGTTAATTGGGTTAATAAATTAGTGATATAGGACTCTCCTTTAGTTTTGTTAATTGATGAGTTTTGTAAGGTGTTCAAAAGAAAATGAAAGTTCAGCAAGTGCAATTTAGCATAGTTGAAAATTTTCAATTGAACCCTATGTTTGAATGTCAAATTTGTGAATGTGATGGATGCTGGAGGATACATCTTTGTTTTCATTCTCTCCATTATTTTTACGCATCCCTGTTCCCTGTTTTCTCTCCATGTTGTTTTTACCTGTTTGGTTATTTATCGAGTGATGTAATTTCTGTTTTAGTGGCTGATACTTATCTTTATCTTTTGCAGCTTTTGGGTCGAGTGTTTAATATTCTTCGCGAGCATAATCCTGAACTTGCTGGAGATAGACGAAGAACAGTTATGAGGCCTCCACAAGTTCTTCGTGAAGGGACCAAGAAAACTGTTTTCGTGAACTTCATGGATCTGTGCAGAACGTATTGTCATATACTTTAGTTTCCTTAAAATATTAATCATAACTATTTAATTGACATATTGCATTATGCCTTCTATGTCGGTACCCTTTAACATGCTGTATTCTGCTCTAAATGAGAAGTGATTATGCATATATGAATTCTTGCTATATCTTTTTCATCAAATCACCTTGTTAGCTGTATACTTTTTTCCATCTCTGGTTTCCTTGTGTTCTCCATGCATGTGCAGCCTGTGCAGGGGGGTCAGGGACGGACCCAGGGGATTGGGGGGGGGGGGGGGCTTGGACCACCCTGAAATTCTCAGTTTGCACCTTATACTCACACACACACACACACATGCTGTAGCCTTCTTTATATTTGTTTTCTAGCCCAGCTGGTTAGTGAACATTGGTTTCATACGGGGGACATGGGTTCAACTCCCATCATCAACCTTTTCACATTTTTAGTAGTTTTCCCTAGTTTTTCCTTTGCAATTAACAAAAATCAGTTGGATGAATCGACCCAGGACCAGCATGTCAATTGTAACCACAATAGCAATTCCTACTACATGCATAGTAGGTATGATAGGTATTTTTTACCAATCTTATATTACAAATATTACTTAACTTGTGTGATGTTATTTTTGAATGTTAATTTATCCATACTTTGAATAATTTTTTTTGTATAAATAAGATTGAAAATTTTGGACCCCCTTACATCTAGCTCTAGGTCCATCACTGAGTGTAGTTGCACGATTCTGTACTGTTATTCCTCTCAAGCAACATCTATCTGGTTTTTTGCTTGTAAAGGTTTTTAGGCCTCAAGTCTTGATGTACTTTGACTTGTATATTATGAGGTCACTTTGTTCAAGATAGTTATGATCATTTATGGTGACTACATGGTCTAGCACATAATCTACTTCTAATTCTGTATTGTGCCTTGCCAGGATGCACAGGCAACCGGAACATGTAATGACTTTCTTGCTGGCTGAATTGGGTACAAGTGGGTCACTTGATGGACAACAAAGATTGGTTGTTAAGGGGAGATTTGCTCCAAAAAATTTTGAAGGGATTCTGCGTCGATACATCAGTAAGTTCTCTTACAGTACTTGTACATTCGTTAAGATGTTCCCTTCCTAGTTTTCCTGATCTATTGGTTCCTGGAGTTAGCTGCACATGTCCAGGCGTAAATATGAGAGTCCAAAGAGGACTACACTTTGGTCATTAAGTTTGCAGCCAAGAATCATGTTGAATAAACAATTTATAAAACATGAAAAAAACTGTATGGAGTGTAGTGGTCCTTGCTCCGTACTAAGCACGTGTTTAGTGTTGGCTGGTTGCTATGTATCCATATCGAGCCTTGAATGCGTGGTATACTTGTACTTTGTTGTCTTCCTATCTGTCAATATTTTAATGGTTTCACTTACTTTCAGATGAGTATGTCATTTGCAATGGCTGCAAAAGTCCAGATACAATTCTGTCGAAGGAGAATCGTCTTTTCTTTCTTCGATGTGAAAAGGTACCCATTCTCTTATTTCATTATTCCCTGTCTATCTCCAAATGTTCACTTTCCTCATTTTAAAGGTTTATGTACTTGGACATTTAATTGGTATCGTGTGAACGTGCTTAAAAACTTTTCAATAATGCTTTCTAGGAAACTTTAATACTTGCCTGGCCAGTGTGATTGAAGTTTTGACCTACGCGGTCTAATTTGTTTTGACAACCGGAGGTTTATGATTTCAAAGGCCTTATTATTGAATCCTTGCATATCGAAGTTCGATAACAAAACATATATTATCGTTTTGATAGGCTTATTATTTGCATTCGATCTGATGGTGGTAAAATTCCATGGCAGGCTTCTTTCAATTTATTGTTAGGGTTTCCTAAAGTTTGCTTGTGCTTATTATAAATGTCTTTTGTCTTGTAACTTCCTTACTAATTCTGTTCTAGTAAGCATTTAAAGGAAGTGCCATTGTTGTTTTCCTAATGTAATAAAGCTTTGCCTACATTGTCTGATTTTCAGATCCTGATAGAGGAGAGAACTTTTCTAATCCCTGAAAATGTGGTTCACGTGTTTGTCATGGACATAAAATTTGTAATCTCTCACATATAATTAAGGTGTAGTGTTACATAAAATGCAGACCTTTCTGGGTCTGATTGAAAATTAGTTAGGGTTCAGTGTGCGGGGTCAACTGGAAGAAATTAATAGAGGTTCATTTTCCGTAGCACTCCATACAAATTCTAGCTAGAGTTATAAGAATAAATCTTTTTATAAATACCTTGATTCTATTTTATGAAGTAAATCATTACTTTGTAATATCTAGCAGGTACCATTCATTGTAAGAATTTGTGAGTACTGTTCAATACTTATAAACTTATATCTGTTTTTTGTTTAACTTCTAAAGAGCTTTGAATATGACCTTTCGTTGATCACAAAAGTTGAATATGCATATTATGAACTTCATTATGTAGAAATTTTAATTTCCTTCAATGGGATTGTTTTTTAATTTCTGTCAGTAGGCTTCTTTTTTGGACTGGGTGCACTTTGTTTCATGGAAGAACCCTTCTCAATTGAAAATTGTCTCCGAGTTTAAATATTTTATGAGTCTAATGGTTAAATATTTATCCTATCAGGTTCAAGGAGCCCTGTATAGATGTTTCTGCTTTTGTAAATAATTATCTGCCCTTGTAAGTGCTAAATATTTATTGTGTTTCACGTGCAACGCAGTGTGGTTCTGGTAGGTCTGTCGCTCAAATCAAGGCGGGTTTTCAGGCTCGTGTTGGCCGTCGGAAGGCTGGAACTTGATATGCTTGTTCCCTGGGTGGTTTCTGTCCCGTCTATGGCCTCTGCTTCAGTATTATGTTCCATAAATTTATCAATTAATTTCTTTAATGTTTGATAACTTCATACCAGTGTGGTTTGTTGACAACCAAGTGTGGTGGAGATTCTTTAACAGTAATGATTTGTGTCCGAGAAATGTGATTGTCTTTTATCTTGACTGTTTATACTTTTAAGTGAATCGTGCACTATTTGAACAAGAAAATGCTCGTTTTCAGAAGCCGCAAGATGAGATTTAAAACTACCCTAAAAAGGTACAACCCAAAAAGTCTATCCTCGATTTTTATGATTGGAAGTTATGTCTATACTCTATACTAGCAATAGAATATTGAAGGACTATTGTCAACCAAGAAACTAAAAATTAAATGTTAAAACTCTTATATTTCTATATGCTCTATTTTTGTAAATTATGTTATTTTATATTTATTTCTTACATTTATATCTAAATATATTTCATACGAGTTCAAATTTTTTATTTATAATTTATTTAGTCTCACATTTAAAATATAATTACATTAACTGTTTTATTTGTTAGATTTTTTTTATTTTCACCTAAATTTAGATAATAACGAGTAGTAAATTAGAGTGTATCGTTATACTGACTCGTCCCTGTTCATATTCAATCACTTTATTAAATATATCACTTTAATATTGATGCAAAACGTTTGAATTAGTTGTCTTCGTCTTCTTATCTTTTTAACTAGATCTTATTACTTTTTTCTTGTAAATAATTAGATTTATAGCCTATATTTGTTCTAATAAAGTCAAACCTAGACGGAGGATACATGTTTTATCAATTGAACTATCCAATAAAAATTTAAGAAGTCTAACAGACCTCACCAAAATTTTTAAGACTTAATATTTTTGTATATGACTTTTTTTACTATGTTGAAACCAAAAACTGTAAGACCTAATTTTTCTGTATATGACTTTTTTTTACTATGTTAAAAAGTTAATCTGATTATTTGATTAAATATGTAGAGTTCAATATATTTTGAACTATAGAAGTATAGATAATAATATAATTTTTAATGATTTCAATGTTCGAAGATTTAAAGGCATGAATTTTTTTGCTAAAAAACATAATAATTATATATTTTTTGCTTTATGTTAGCCCCACTACAATGTTTTTCAGGCTGCCACCGATCAAAACAAGATCAAAATATCCATCAGAGCCTATAAATTGCATTAGTTTTGAAACCCCAAACTCTCACAGCAGTGGATACTAAACAAGTTCCCGAAAAAATCAGATGGGCTAAATGAGCAAGCATTTTACACAGCAAACCAGTGGAGTTGATTGCTGAAACTAAGAGGAAAAGTTCAAATTTACAATACTGATTCAGCCTTTAGGAGTGTGACAAATCGTCACTGAGCAAGGGGCAGAAAAGAAGCTTGAGACTATCAGCATAATTCACCATATTCTTTTCTTCCCAGAATTCTGAATCGTCATTCTCCGACTTATCTAGGCCCAAAAGACAAGTTTTCTTAAATAATAGCAAAAAGGAGTTGCTTTCATCATGTATTCCATTTTTTTTCTATCTTGCCGTTCTTTCTTAAATTAATTAATAATTAATAGCAATAATGTCAGAATTGATGATAAATGGAGCATATATCAATAGCAAAACGACAACACTTTTTTTAAAAAGAAAAAAGAAAAATCATAATACATGCATATTCAACAAAAATACCTCCACAAGAGAGTAGTCATTTTAACCTCAAAATAATGTTACAAACTTTCAACTATTCAAGTGCCAAGTACAGTAACAGTGTAAATAAACACCAGTACTGACACCCAAGGTACAAAGTTATGCTACAAAAGATCTTGCAATTCAAGTTCCTTGAAAGTCCAGCAGAAACACCTGAACAATAACTTTCATCATTAATCAACAGCCCCCTGTGAAAAATCTTGTTTCATTAGGAAACAAAGACTTGGTAAACATCATACCATTTTCGACCATGTTCAGGAATAGAGGATTTTTAGTGGAACCATAACCGTAGAATCATAAAATAACAGTTTCTTAATCATCCCAAGCATCATCAGCTGAACCCTCTTTTTTTACAGTTGTGGGAACAAACATGTATTTATATTTGTCCTCTACATTTACGGACATCGAACCCATTGATGGTTGCCTGGTAAGTGCAGTCATTGCTTCTCTCTGGGCAGCTACTGCTTCCCTTTCTTTCCTTCTAGCAACCTAAAAGTCATCGGCAATGTAACTTCTAAGGCACTTGAATTTCCATGAAACAAGGGAATTGATAAATAAACTCCACATTTTACTATTTAAGCTCCATTCTGACATGCATATTACATAACTACCCATGACTTTTATGAAACTCTCTTACACATACGCCATACCATGGGTAACTATGTAATATACATATCTAAATGGAGCTTAAATAGTAAAATGTCCCACAGATCCTTGTCAAACTGCCAGGAAGATTGAGAGATACATACACAATTACTTACGCAGATGTATTAGATGACAAGTCAACTATAAGATTCTTAGAAACAACAGAGAACAGACAACTACCTTCCCAGTAGCAAAAGCCACAGTATTGCCGGACTGAACATCAGATATTGCTTTTCTAATTTGTGCCACAAGGAACTGCAGCAATCAAGCAAAGCAAGAAAAAACATAAAAGCTTTCAGCAAGAATGAAGGCCGCAACAAGCTACAAAAAATGAAGACACAATGAGGCAAGCACCATATCGCGATCAGTGTAAAATGAAGAAGCTCGTCCAGTTGATCCTGCACGACCTGTCCTCCCAATCCGGTGTATATAGTCCTCCATGGTCTGAAAGTGACCGGTCAAAGCTGAAGCTTTTAATTCTGTATTCTCAAAGCAAATGTATGAAACGAAAAACTAGCAAAAGAAAAAACTATTCCCCAACAAATTGTTTTATGATTATTAAAATATGGAAGGACCTAGATTTTTGAGTAGCCTGTTATCGTAGATACTACTTTCCCTTATGCGTACATCGAGACTGTTAGTGCTCTAATGATACTTGGTCACCAAAATGTCTGTAGCAAATATACCTTCGGAAGATCCAAATTAACCACATGGGCAACCCCTGTGACATCTAAACCACGAGATGCAACATCAGTTGCAACCTGCAAAAGAAAGGCCAAAAAATCAACCAAACAGATAGTATATCACCTAATTATTTTCCGTGATTCATAATATTAACAAGGTTTATTTTGGGGTAAATCAACATCAGACAACATAGATTATTCTACTAAGATTGTGTATGAAGTTTATTTTGGGGTAAAGCAACACCAGACAACCTAGAAATAATTCAGCTAAGATTGTGTATATGTTAACCGATGTCTATGAACATGACCATGGAACTTGGGTAATTGCTGTAAAACAAAGAAGCAAGAGATGAATTGACTTTGTGTGCTGTAATAGCATCTCCAATAGGGGTGCCAAGAGGAGTGCCAAAATCTATGTGGCATGGCACTCTTGGGTGCCTCCTTGTGGGAGTTACAAAGGTGCCTAAAGAGTGGCAAGAGAAGTTGCCAATTTTTGGCACCCCTTGGCACCACCTTAAAATGGATAAAACACAAACATTTGCATTGAAAGTATATATCATATATACCTATTTTGTTATATCTAGTTTCTCTATTATTTATTTGGGGATCATTTAAGCACCTTGTGTTGGGTGCCAACTATTGGAATGAGAAGTAGCCAAATATGATACGCATGAAGAAGAAAATAAAAAATTATTATTTATGATGAGTTGTACATGTTTGGCACCCCTAAAGAGTGTCTCTATTGGAGATACTCTTATATCTTTATGAACAAAAGACACTTAAAAAACACCTGAATTCCTAGTACCCTAGTCAAAACAACAGGTCCTCCTTAATTTTACAATTGTTCACAAGAATGATAAATTTGCAAATACATAACAGCTTTACTTTTTAGCCTGTAGGTTTGTTTCGCTTGCATCATTATCAGATTATAAGGCCACTTAACAAGGATTCAGAATTCATTAAAATTCAACACTAAATATTAAATAATATAAAACCATACCAAGATTCTTGTTGGACCCTGCCTAAAATCACGAAGGGCAGCCTCTCTATCACTTTGAGTACGGCCACCATGAAGTGCAACTGCATGCAATCCTTGTGCTACCAAAGCTTCAGCAACTTCATCACACCTAGTCTGCATTTAATTCAGATCCATGTTTCAGAACGCGAGAAAGACAACTTTTTAAAGCAGAATACAACTAAGCAGCTAGGATGCTCGAACTCTTTTGGAAGGATTCGACACGGACACATATCGGTGTGTCTGATCCTTCAAATGCTAAATTCACAGACTCGGGGACAGGTTTTAAAAGGATCCGACACTGGGATATGGACACTGGCATTTATTATTTCTAATATAATATGATACTTTTTATAAATAAATATCTACAATTTTATATAAAATAATAATATATAAACTTCAGAAAAAAAAGGTAAAATAATATTTATTATATGTCAAATGTTAAAGAGTTAAATTATAAACAATTGCACAAATCAAGGCACAAAGTTAGAAGACTTTTTGTCTTCTCTTTCTTCTTATATTTTCTTCTTCTCTTCCTTTTAGAGATGAGTTATCAAAATTATAGATGAGATAGAAGTGTCCATTTTCTAGATGGGGTTCGGATCCGGATCCAAGTGTCTATGTCCGTGTCGTGTCCTGTCGACACGGGTACGGCTGGGTTCTCTGGAGAGTCCGAGCATCACAGCTAAGCAACAACTAGCTTCCTAAACACTAGATTTCCAAAAAAAAAATGGCCGGATGTTGTGACTAACTTTGACTACTAGTGAAGCCAAATGATGATCTGAACATTAAGGTTAGCATCCACTTGAGAGTTTGTCAACTTAAAAATGGTTAAAACAAATAATCATACGAATGATAAAAAAAAATAGCAGTTCTCAGAAATACCTTTCTTTCTACAAACACAATGGTTAAAGGAAGGGAATGACCAGACTTTTCGACCTGAGTTGCCTCTTCAACAAGCAAAGATAGAAGACGATCAATCTGCAAGAAGTTTAAATTGCCACAGCATTATCTAACTTGCATGGCCAGTAGAACATAACCTGGAACGACGAGAACTAGTTTAAAGAGTCAATAGTGATGACCAATTACGACTCAAGGAATATGACGGCTACAGTCACCCCATAATTTGCAAGGCAGAGAAGCTACTAGTAGCAGCCCCATGAAGTATGCAAGTTTGGGAAAGGCCTTAACTCTATTGTCTAATAGAATTTCATTCTTCGTACATGTTGATAAGCAATGGTGTTAAGACTTCACTACAGTTTTTCTCCCAAGGGAAGTCTAGTCATGACTCACGAGGAGTGTTTTTATAGCAATCTTACCCGAGTCAACTACTAATAATGATGAACTCACTATAATATTTTTGACATGATTTCTTTTTCTTCTAATTTCAGCCTAAATTATGTATAGAGAGGTCAAGATTTTGTCTTATGACGCTTCCAGGTTTTATTTTTCCTAGAGTGTAGCATTAAAAACATTGCAATGGTTCAATTAATCAATTCATTAGTGTGTTTTGGTTATAGTTTACATTTTAGAACCGTAATATGGGTTTTTTCTAGATTCCCTTAGAAACATGCACCGTCCCAAAGGAAAGCCAAGGTTCATTGGGCAGAGGCTGGAGCAACCAGAACCACAATAATCCTTTTACCAAGGCAGAGACTGCAGTTCTTTGTTTGGCATGTTTTTAAGTATAGCCAAACCTCTTGGTAGGGTAAAATCTGCCGTACCAATTTGGTGCTTCCAAGTTAAATCTGAGTGTAGATCTACAAAGCAAATTACGCAAAACTGAACATATAAAGACACGTGATGGTATTCAAGAGCAATGATCTCGTTAGCCAAGCAAGCATGCCATTCCGGGGACCTTTAGTCCTAAGTTAAATACGGCCCGCAAAACCAAAATCAGCCTGATTTTGTTAAATAATAGTTTTGAAGGCAGATTAATGGGTTCAGCATAAAGATAGGGCTAGGAATAGTAGGAATGGTTAAAGATAGCATATGTTGTCAGTAAAGGAACCTCTCTCTCCTTTCTTGATGATGATACAACAATAAAACACCACGACTTGAAGTAATGATAACTATTATATATATGTTGGTTATAAAATAACCATACCTTCTCATTTTCAAGAACCTTCTCTAAAGTTTGAGATACATTTGCTGTCGGGCTACTCACTTTTCCAACAGTTACTTGTACCGGGTCTTTCAAGTATTCCTACATATATTAACATGACATATCAAGTTACATACTCAAAGGATAGTCTTTATTTTTTAGGTTCTGCTATTGCATGTACACATAATTCCAAAAGACCACTTTTCAAAACTGTACTTGAGGTACCATTTAGATTCATAAAAGTAGAGCTCAACAAATAATGTATCAGGGAAACTCTGAATTAAAGGGAATGATTTTAGTGCATAATCAGATATAGAAATAATTAAATTCAATCACGGTTTGGATATGACCTGTGCAAGAGCTTCAATCTCCAACGGCATAGTTGCGCTAAATAGCAAAGTTTGATGTTTGTTCGGAAGATTCCGCATCACCTGATAAAGAATGTCCCTATGTTAGTATTGAGGATTTCCATGTTTTAAGAAGCTTCATGTGCAACACATAGGCGTATGAGAAGGGGTACATGTAAAGCTTATTGTGCAACATGCAGGCATATAAGAAGGGGCACATGAAGAGCTTCATGTGCCATTATTTTGACTACAGAAAGAGTACATGCGGATATAAAAATAAACAATAGTATACTATTTTCTCTTTGGAGTCAGAGCCACTAAAACATTTTGCACACATTAGCTTTCCTTGTTTTTCATTTTAAACTTTAGTTCGTCCGTTCATCCCTCCGTCCATCCATCCATCTATATATATAATAACTTCAAAATTTTATGATAATTTTCATATTTTCATCACTTTCCAATTTTTTTTATACAAGCTACAGGACCTCTTGCAAGCAGCCTTTCTACTCCTTGGGGCAAGGGCCAGGTTTGCGTACATTTTACCCACCAATGACTCTGCTTCCGATGGGATATACTGTGTATGTTTGGTCTGATTTGGTTTTAGAATCAGGGTCGAAAGTTTCATGCAATGGAATACATACAACCAAACAAACAAAACCGAGCCACGTGCCTGGAAAATCAAATGCTAAGATTTCAGCAACATCACAACATTTTTACAAAGATGATTAACAAGCAACGGCTACACCATAAAGAGAGTATACACTTCTATCAGTAAACATCTATAAGTATAACATGATAACACAGACAACTAAACAATGTGAAGCTAATACAATTGCTGCCGCACTAGTATGAGCTCACGTACTACACATCTTCAAAAGGTTATTATGCGCTTTCACATCATGATAACTGATGGATAAATCTATCTCAGTTACTTGGTAACTTGGCAATACCCACTACATTAAGGAAAAAGAGTATAAAGTAACTCCACTGCAGATTAAACATAATAAATGAAAGTTGCCTAGCAACCCAAACAAGACTCAAATGTACAAGATGGAAAAAAAACCTTGAATATATAAAAAACTTCTTGTTTTAAACAATGATATAACATGGCATCATTTTTTATTTTAAATATTCAATAAGTAGTCAGAGTGCTAAGGTAGAATATCACCTCTCTAATTTGTGGTTCAAAACCCATATCAAGCATTCTATCAGCCTCGTCCAGAACAACGTATGAAATTCTAGACAGAGAAGTGTTTCCTTGTTGTAAATGATCAATAAATCTTCCAGGGGTACCAACAACTATATCCACTCCAGCACGTAGCTCAGACCTCTGTTGTATTATTCAGCAATAACAAAAAAACATGATATCAAGTGTCAATTTGGAAAATTCTTCTACTATGCCATTAATACTAAACTTTTTCATATGAACCCATTACAACATGTTTCTATCTCTTATTTAACATTAACGGATAGCTAGCAAGTTACAGGACAAAATCATATACCACAATAAACAGATGCCACACTTCTTCAAAAGACAAACAATTAAGCAAAGGCCAGTCACCTGCTCTGCTATGTTAGTTCCACCTACAACAATTGCAGTTCTGAAGGATTCCAAAGATCTACTGAAAGCCTTAACCTGCAAAAGTTGACGGATGAATATGTTTATATATCAATTTTTAAGGTAAAAGGACAAAATGAAAGTCGGGGGCAGCTACAGTGCAGTAGTTTGTATTTGGTACCAACATTGAAGTCAGACACACAACTTATGGGCTTGAATATGATTTTGTGGGTAACCTAGTAGCAGGTACCTAAAACTGAATCTACTAATAATGTGTGAAACTTTTTGATGCAGGACAGCCCAAGACAAAGGCCAAAGGAACTTAGGTTGAACAGAATTTTATGCTTCATAAGCCCCATAATTAGAAAAATCAGGATTATCTATATTTGGTAAAGTTATCATTTCAGAGTACATCATCTAGCTAGGAAACAATATTCAGTGTTAATAAGGAATAGATCTCGTAATTGAGGAGACTTTGATATTGTGATATATTGGTTTGTGTTATCTGTTCTCTGCATGATAATTGTATATCAATAAAATTGCCACGAAACTTATGCCTTTTTAACTGGGTCATTTCGGGGGGGGGGGGGGGGGAGCAGGAAATTCAGTAAGTGCATTTTACGGGATTCAACCATCTGCCTTGTTCTTGAATTTAAGATATAGATCAGTAGACCTGAAATATGAAAATAGAGATAGTGACAAATTTGTACAAGAAAGCCGATGAGGGAGGAACATTAATTTAAAGAGGAAGGAGACTGAATCATTTTTCTTACGCTGTTAGTAAGAAAAATTAGAAATTCAGATTAAGTAATAGAAGGGATCTCCTTGGGAGAAATTTATCTACAGGAGATTTAATGGGTGTGTTAAGTTGAAAGAATGGAAGTAAATGACAGACCAGATGATACTCCTTTTAGACCAATCAGTCATGTCTTGCTCGGTTGATCAAGCTGTTTGATACACTATTCTTCCGTGAAAAACACAGAAGATTGAATAGTAAGTGATGAATACATTAATGCCTATCTGTAAAACTAAAGACTATATCAGAGTGTAACGCATGATCAATCTATCATAGTTATATGGTGTGGAAATACTAGACACCTATATGTCCATGCAACAAGCTACTAAGAAGTAATAAATACTGTATCAACACCAAGGCCAGCACATTATTGCTTAACTGGAGGCTAGGCGTTAGGAACCTGACTTGTGCCTCTCTCCAATCCCTTGATGCCTGCAATTGTTAAACCTACATCCAACTTCATGGTGCCAAGTTTGTAAAAATCCTAATGCAACCAACTCCATGAAGATTTTCCCTCAGGTGACAAGTCTATGTACTTATCTATTGTTTTAGACGAGCTCAAGAACGATTGAGTTTTCACATCTTGTATGTTATTAGCAAGTAATATGGTGTTGTCCAGATGCATTTCGCTCTAAATACATTTAGGTATAAGGTTTTAGATCAAGTAGAACTAAAGAAAAGTGGATAGCATGCCCCTTTAATATATTAGAGAAGGCATGACGGTATGCAAAGAAGATACATCTAAGAACTGAAGGACGATATATTATAACTGTATATGATGATTTAGCGCAGCCTAGCTAACATAATAAAGTTTCATGTGACTTAGATTTTCCTCCTACATTGAAAGATGAATCTTAGAGGATGACCACAAGGCAAACCATGATTTGTAGCCTGAGTTTTAACTGCAAAGACGTAGCACAAGTATGAGATAATGGAGTCCCAAGACAAGAAATATAAATATATTTACAACACATGAACATAATCCATATTGCAACCCGAGTATCCGACTCCGTGAAGATTTTGCCTAAGCCGCTCATGTACTTGCGTTGTTATAGAACAGTTAGGATCTAGGATGCTCGGACTCTCCAAATGGCCTAGCCGTACCCCTGTCGACACTTCATCTTCGACAACTTATTTTTAATTTTGACAACCTATATGTAATTATAGATAGAGAAGAGAAGTAAAGTCGCAACTTGTGCCGTAATTTGTGCACTGTCTGTTATACAACATACAACTGTAGTCGTCTTTTAAATTATAATAAATTATACTTTATAATTATACTATCTTTTAGCAACTTGCATCGATGTTAACAATCTGTTTTCCCTTTATAACTCACGCATAAATATACAAGAAAGTAACTTGTTAAAAGTTTATAACAGATATTATTTTATCTTTATATTTTGAGTTATTAATTATTTCTAATTAAATGAGAAGAATTTATTTTATATAAAGTAATTGCCGTGTCAAAATCCAAGTGCTGGATTCTTATAACCTATCTAGGAGTCTTCAATTTAAGAGTTTCAAGAATCTAACACTCCGATTGTGTCCATGTCAAATCCTTCTAAAAGAGTCCGAACATCACAGGGTATGATAGAATAACTTGTCTGTTGTTGATGTGTGCTGCTTAATATTTCAATATTTAAGGTATTACATCAAGTACAAAGTCATCACGTACAAAGATTCTAAGTTCAAGGCATGCACCCTTAAATTACCAGAAGACATGACAGAGGTCTAGTATGAAAAACAAGAAATATATAAGATCTGAAGGACAAAATGTTATAATTGTAGATGATGAATTTACGCAGGCTACATAAAATATATTTTTAGGAGACTCAAATATCTTTTCACGTTGAAAGATGAAGGTTTACAGATGTCCATAAGACAAAATATGATTCATAGTCCAAGTGTAGAGCTTCAAAAAAGTGTTAGATCCTTAGACTAAAATGTGGATGTTTTGACCAACTGAAAGATCACATACACAAAAAAAATGAGAAGAAAGAAAGAGGGAGAAATGAGAAAAAAAGAAGCTTATAAGAAGACCCTAATTTGCAAAGTCCTTTACAAAATCATGTTTATTTGAGATTTGTTAATTTTATGTGAAAAACTCTATCTAACATACTTGCTAATCAATAACTTATGTCATGCCCAAAATTTAGACAGAGTTCACATGCCCCCTATTCAAAAATTCCAAGCCTGGAACATGAATATGTGTTGGTCCGATACTCCTCACCCAAGTACAACATAGATCACATATATGGACATATTTACATAACTAATTATCTGGTCTTGATAAATTAAATCTGAGAAGGAAAAAATAAAGTTTCAACTAGTTTAGGATTAGGCTTAGCTAAGTTCTATAGATAGAAACCTTGTCGGTTAAGAATTACCTCTTTCTCTATCTGTTGTGCAAGCTCTCTTGTAGGGGCCAACACTAATGCCAAAGGCCCATCACCGCGCCGTATGGGGGGTTGAGCTAGGCAATGCTGAATATAAAAATGGATACAGAACATAAAATTTGATCACTGCAAATCATACATAAGTTTCTTAATGACTAAAAGAACTTATGGAAGAAAGATATGTCAGGCCAAACCTCTATCATAGGAATTGTAAATGCAGCAGTTTTTCCACTACCCGTTTCAGCACAACCCAAAAGATCCTTTCCACTTAGTGCAATAGGCATGGCCTGAGCTTGTATAGAAGTGGGTGTAGTGTACTCGTGATATGAAATGTCTTTCATTATGCGTGAGTCCAAGCACTAATACACAAAAATAGATAAGTTACAAACCAAACATAACCTATGTTACTTGGACTCGGCTAGAAGTGTCCAACATGGATACGTGTCCAAGTATTGGATTCGGCAACATTTTGAAAAATATACATGTTTTTGGTCTAAAATAAGTGTCCAAGTCCGAGTGTCCATGTCCGAGTGTCCAGTGTCAAATACGGGTACTCAAAGGTAAAATGAAGAGTCCGAGTAACATAGAACATAATCATATGTCCATCTCGGAAGTAAGGTATGGAGAGAGTGAGATTTACACAGAACTCAACTTTGTCTCTATGAGCATATAAATTGTTTCGATGAAGAGCCTCGGCTTTAAATAAATGAATTGAGATAATTTAAAAGAAAAATGCTAGAGCTCCCGAAACTATTTCAAAAATAGATCCAAATGACACATGTCACTTTTTAATTGGCTAAAACTCTATTAAATGTAATGGACCCCTGCATTTGCATAAAACAAGCTATGTCAATCTAATAATGATTTGATTTGTAGGCATAATTTCTAAACTTACCATGTCCAAAAAAGATTCAATGGGTGCCAATGGTGGTGAAGAATCAGAAGGGATACTAACATCGACATTAAGTCGTAGTCGGACCTCTTCTATCTGTAAAAAAAATGGCACATCAACATGAGCTCTTATTTATAAATGACAGTACAAGCTTGTTCAAATGCCTATAATATTGAAGTACGGGGCAAAAATATATGAGTATGAATTATGTAGCGTAACACGAGCTTAACATACAACTTTAAAACAATAGTAATAGAAATAATGTATTGTATTGTATCTCCATTAGATGAAGAAAATAAAAATAAAAAAAAGGGAAAATGAGGGGGAACCTGGTGAGGTTTGAGAGCGAGAACGCGTTGGGAGGGCTTCCATTGAGGAACGACCGAGTCAGGCGGCGGCAACAAGTTTTCGGAGCTGCGGCGAGCAGAGCTCGATGATGAATAAAAATTGTTTGAGTGAGAGACGTGTGAGTTTGTATAGTGATTATTACCGTTTATTTCTAGGGTTTTTGTAGCGGAGGAGCTTCTGAGGTGAGGAGGCACATACGACATTCTTCTTGCTTCTCTTTTATGCAATCCCCTTAAATGTCAGTGAAATGAGATATACATTTATATAATAGACACACACACAAGTGAACAACTGTAGAGTAAATTCAAAGTGATAAACAAGATAGACACCACGCTACCACTGTACTGGGGGCCTCGAGGGCATAGAGTGCCGTGTATCAATTATTATTATATAAACCTCAAATTTTTATTTAATTCTCATAAAAAATCATTCCTCCAATAATTAATATATAATTAGAATTACTTTCGTAATATAAATTATTTAAAAATATATATAACTAATTATAATAATATATTATTATTAAATTTATATATGAAAATTGAAAAAATTGGTATTCTTAAAAAAGTGATTTATATTATTATTAATATTTTAAAATATTTATCTATATTTTTATCTATATTTAATTTATTGTGAATATTATTTTACTTCTTAACTTTTGATGTTGTTGAGTTTTTTAAAATGGGAATATATATTTCAAAGAATTGAATTTGTTATTCAACGAGAACTTGCGACTTAGTGCTCGTTTGTTTTTTGTGATAAATAATTTATTTTCAAAAAAAGTACATATATATTTATTTTTTTAATGAAAATAAGTAATTTATTTTTTGTTTTAAAAATAAGATTTGATCTTAAATTTCTAAATTAAGTATTTATTTTCAAAAAAAATAATATAAAAATACATATTTTTTTCCTAAAATTTACTTATTTTTATTTTAAGGAATACCAAATGAGTCCTTACACTTGTATAATTATACATATTTTTATAATTATTTAGGTCCCAAATAATAGGCGGTATTAGCTAGAATGGGTGTTCAATAACTTATTACCCTTTTTAAAATTTAGAACTTGACGTTTTAAAATTTTCTCTTATCTTTTAAAATCGTTACTAGTCAACTAGTAAATCGAATGCGGAAAGTAAAAATGAGAGAAAAGAAATAGAGGACAACATAGAATTTTTATCATAGTTTGTGATGGGCAATCCCGTAACGGATCCGCTCACCCCTAGTCGAGTCTCTGAGTCCCTCCATGAACTCGAGATTTTGCACTATAAAAAGATGTACTCCTTACAGCTGTTGAGAAACATTTACAACCATTATGTATTTATCTTGGATCTTAACTCCCCCATTAACCCATAAAATACAATAGCAAAACCAACTAGACTTATTTTGGAGCGTAACTCCCCGCTATCTCCTCAAAATCTAAATAGAACCCTTATAAGATTATTTCGAAGCATAACTCCCCGCTACTTCCTCAAACACATGTAAGAAAAACCTTGTATAGACTATTTTCCTCGACAACTCTGTACGTCTTAGATCTTAGAACTTAGGTCTTTCCTTTTCTTCACGGTACAAAGGCACCCAACTTCCGTCAGCGTGCCTAGGACTTGGGTCTTAGAACAAAGATCACCTCACTTCACTTCACCTCACTACAAAATCTAGATAACAACTTTAACATGTACTATGACTTAAAATCTCTGTTTAAGAAAAGAAAAGTAGTGGACTAGGATATTACAATACTAGACCAGAAACAAACAATTATATATAATATAGTCAAAACAACAGAATATATAAATGTGAGTGAGGGTAAGTCACTTCGTTAGAAGGACGAACCATGTGACCGTGTGTGCAGGAATTTAAGTGTGTATGCTAAAGTAAATTGCGGAAATTAAAGCGTATGAATGCAATCACTTCAATTATATATATATATATATATATATATATATATATATATATATATATATATATATATATATATAATATATATATATATAATATATATATATATATATATATATATAATATTTAGGATATATAAGACTAAAAATAACTAAGCCAAATATATTTTGATTTGAATAAGATTAAGTGCGTTTTCTAACTACGTTGTTTATAAGACCTTGAAAATTAAAGTAACAACTAAACTATGGTCTTTAAACAAATACAAGATATATCACTTAAATTCAACGATGATGATTCGTTTATGTCATAGTATTAACTTATACGAATATTATCAAACTCGGAATCAAAGTTGGCTTAACTTCATAAACAAGTAAGACTCATTTATATCTCTAAATAATAATATGAGATTTATACAAGTAACTCTTAACTCGGTGTTCGAAGTTAATTAAACTTTAAAAATATTCTACGAGTTTATTTTGTTTGTATCTCTTAAAAAATATATGAGATTTATACAAAACAATATAACTCGTAATATAAGTTAGTTTCTTTAACTAATAATTCAAACAAGGAGTATTTTTGTTTATGTCTAAATATATTGACTCATACAAAAATTCTTGAATCGTAATTAAAGTGAGTTTTAACTTACAAATATTCTATGAGATAACTTCATTTATATCTCTAAATAATATATGAGATTTATATGAATATTCTTATCTCGAAATATAAGTTAGTTTATGCCTCTATTTATTTCAAAAAGGAGATATTCATTTATGTCTAATAATATTGACTTATACGAATTTTATCTCAACTTGGAAATAAGATGAGTTAACTTGCAAATATTCTACAAAGAACCTCTTATTTATATCTCTATATGAGACTTATATAAATCAGTTTTAACTCGGAATAAGAGCTAGTTTTAATTACAAAAACTCAACAAGGAGTCCTTTGGTTTATGTCGTACCTCGACTTATACAAATTAGTCTCGACTCAGAATTTAAGTAACCTGAAATTGTTTTTAATCCCGGAAAAATAAACCAATGATATTAACAACTAATTTAGGGGAGAGAGAGAGATGAAAAGAAACTCCCCTAAATTTAATCACAATTTATATATACTAAAAGAAAACAAATTATTAAAACTCGTGTATATATAAACCATAAACAAAGCCAACTATATAATATAACTAAAAATCGAACCAAACAAGTATATATATATATATATGGGTTGAACTCCATAAAGAATACTTTATATAAAGAACACTGAAGAACACTATCAAAACACTTCATTTTTACATAAAAATTCGATTGTTAAGATTATAATCACAAAATTTAACAATAATATAACATCAAAGCTCGTCTAAATTTTAAAAAGCAAATGTTACGGAATCTAAAATAAAATCCAAAATAGAATCTTATAGACATTTTTTTAACAATGAAATTTACATATAACCATATTATGTTTAATCCTAATTTGGTGTAATTTTCATGTTAGAATCTATTATTATTCATAAAAAACATAATCAATGTTAAAATTAGAATCTAAATGAGTTTATATGTAAGATTTAATTGTGTTCTTTCTTGTTCTTTATATAAGAGTGTTCTTTATGGAGTAATGACCTATATATGTAATAGATAAGAAATAAGTAACTTATGACTTTTGTGCTCTATAGTTCAAAATATTTCTTTCAAAATTAAGAGATAAGAGTTAGGTTCGAGAACGAGAGTTCGTGTATGTATACAAAAATCAAGCAAGCAAGATACATACACTACTAAACATGAACCAAGGTGTGTGTGTCTATATGTACATATATATATATAACACTTGCCATGAACGGATTTTTAATATTTTATAATATTTTATTTATATTGAAATAATTTTTTAATATTATTTTGTTACTCCAATAATTAACACAATTAACACACAATCCGAATTATTAACAATTAAAAAAACATGTGAAATTAATTATAATAATATTTGCATAAAAAAGATGTTGGTAATAATAATATTATTATAAATTATAATTACAAATGTTAACTCTCTAATATAAATATTGACTTAAATAATTTATATCTATTATAATTATACCTTTTTAGGATTATATTATTCGTAATATATTATAGTTTTAATAGAGTTTAAAGAATTTCAATTGGAATGAAATTGAGATATACTATAGTTTTAATAGAATTTAAAGAGTGTCAGATATTCTACGTGATATTATTGTAAAATTTACTTTTGTTAAAAATATCATTATATTTTTTATTTCTATTTGTAATAATTTTTTATTAACAATTTTTTGCTTGATATATACTTCTGATATAATTTTTGCTAATTTCAAATCGAAATTCAACGTCATTTTTTCTATATTGAACTATGTACAATAACAATATATTCAAAAAAGGCACTCAAATAATTGTATAATAACAATCTAAATAAATATTAGGAGAATATTATGGATAGAAGTTAAAAACATAATACTATCATTGAAAAAAGTTAATTTTACAATGTTATCATAAAAAATATCTCAAATATAATTTGAAATATATAACATTTATCTAATGCTTTGACTAACGGATATATACGATAAATAAATAAATGATACTAGAAAAGTAATATGTGAGATACAGTTTTATGGATTAGGTTTTGATTATTTTGTCTTAATGATAAGTGTAAACTAAATTAGAATTATGAAGTTACTAATTAATATAGTAATTCTCCCTTAGGTTGTTCGAAATGACATTTAACGAGAAAAAAGTCAAACTTGGTCAAATAGCTTTTATAAATGAAACCAAATGATTTTCTCTCTACATATATTTAGATAAGATTTATCAAAGAATGATAAAATTAAATCTAATTTATATATGTGATATTTTGAGGCATAGATTGAAGATGAACAAATACATATTTTAACACTACTTTTACCAGACAGAAAATGTGTTATCTATTGAAAAGAGTGTTTGTTTTAAAGGTTTTAAAAAATATATATTTTTAATATATTCTATAAATATATTTCTTCAATTTATCTTCAACAAAGTCCTGTCTAGATATAAAATACAGATTTTAGAAATATTATATTTTAATGTGTTTTGAGTCAAAAATTTAGTCCAAACGTCGACAAGTTCCGACAAATGACTACCGATTATTGTTTCGGTCTATAGGGACAACGAAACGATTATTTTCTCAAATAAATAGCTACACATGTTCAAATAACTTGAAATTCAGGGAATGTCATTAGAATATTGAAAAAGAATTTTAGGAATTTTTTCATAAATTTTGGGTGACTTTTATTTTTGGCATGTATTCCCGATATCAGAATTGTTTGTTCAGTCAATTAAAAGTCAATTAAGGTCAACTCCAAATTGAGTAGGATTTTGACCATGACCTATTGGGATTATTCCCAGATGGTTCCTAAATTTTCATAATTTTTGGAGCATATTTTGAAAAACGTCATATTTATCATCTAATCTTTCGATTATGGAATTATTAGCTTAATTAATTGGCAGATTAAGATTAACACACTTTTCCAAGAACCTATGTGGCATTTTTTAGATGATGCAACTTTAATTTAAATTCTTATGTCTCTCCTTGCTCCATGTGAACCCTTGTCCCCTTGTCCCCTAATTAAATAAATAAAAAATGTTCCATTTTTGGCCTATAAATAAAGCCCCCCCCTCACACTATTTCTCAAGCCTTCAAGTGCCAAGTATATGCTGCAAATTTCTCCTCCAAGAAGCTCTCAAGATCAGTAGCTTTTCATCTCTAAGAGTTCTTGTCCTTTAAGCTTAGTTCTTTCATAGATCTTACCCCTTACAAGATTAAACACCCATATACTTGCACTTTAAACACACCAACCATACAAGTCCCTTTAGGCTACCCAAAGACCATATATCTTAGAATTGTCTAGTTGCCCCCAAGGTCATACCAAAAGCTTACTTTCCGGTGACTTTTTCTGGCGACCTCATTTTGTGTGTTTTGGCTTCTAAACTAGTTTTTTCTCTTGATTTCTATCTAGATCTCAAGGTTTACAAGTTGGTTCTATTATTATATATTATTATACATATTCAGCAGATTATATAATATATTTATACTTGCTTGTTTCGATTTTTAGATATATTATATACCCAGCCTTGTTTACGATTTATATATACACGAACTTTAATTGTTTGTTCTCTCTTAGTATATATAGATTGTGTTGATATTTGGGGGAGCCTACTTTTCATATCCTACTCTCCCAAATTAGTTGTTCATATCCTTGGCTTGCCTATCCGGGATTAATAGCAACTCCAAGTTACTTAAGTTCTGAGTAGAGACCGATTTGTGTAAATCTCATATAGAGGTGTAAACAAAAGGACTCCTTGTTGAATTTGGTAATTAAATTAGCTTGTATTTCGAGTCGAGACCGATTTGTATAAGTCTTATATATGACATAAACAAAAGGACTCCTTGTTGAATATTTGCAAGTTAGCTCATTTTATTTTCGAGTTGAGATAATATTCGTATAAGTCTATATTATAATACATAAACGAACATCTCCTTGTTTAAAATAAAAAGAGGCATAAACTAATTTATATTACGAGATTAGAATATTCGTATAAATCTCATATATTATTTAAAGATATAAACGAAGCTCTCTCGTAGAATATTTGTAAAGTTTAAACTCACTTTAATTCCGAGTTGAGAATTTTTGTGTAAGTCTATATATTAAGACATAAATAAAAGTACTCCTTGTTTGAATTATTAAGTGAAAGAAGCCAAACTAGATTCCGAGTTAGATACCATTCATCTAAGCCGAGGTACGACATAAACGAAATATCCTCGTTGAATCTTAGTGATTTATTTCTAGTTTGTTTTAAAGGCCAATTTAATTGTTGCTCTAGGCCTTATAAACAACTTGATTTCTAAAACGAGCTTAACATAAGTCAAGTCAATATATTCGGCAATTAGTTTAGATCATATACCCCGGTCTTATATATCGAACAAAAATAAATAAAGTAGTTAGAAAACGTACTTGATCTCATTCAAGTCAAATATATTTGGTCTATATCTTGGCCTTATATATCCTCATATATATAAATATTATATTTACTTTAAGTGCTTGCATTGCATTCATACGCTTTACATATCGCAATTTACTTTAAAGTACTAGCATTCATACCCTTTACATAACGCAATTTACTTGAGCATACACACTAACTTTATTGCATACACGTACACACACTACGTGTGGTTCGTCCTTCTAACGAAACGACTTACCCCGATTCACATTTATATATTATGTTGCTTCGGCTATATTATATATATTTGTTTGTTTGTTCCCGGTCTAGTACAGTAATATACTAGTTCACCAATCTTCTTTTCTTAAACAGGCTTATTAAGTCGTAATACTAGTTATCTAGACTTTGTTAATGAGGTGAAGTGAAGTGAGGTGATCCTTGTTCTAAGACCCAAGTCCTAGACACGCCGACGGGAAGTTGGGTGTCTCTGCACCGTGAGGAAGAGGAAAGACCCAAGACCTAAGATCTAAGATCTAAGATCCAAGACCTACAGAGGGTTAGAGGAACATAGTTTACGCAAGGTTGTAATTTATTTTTCTTACTTGTATTTGAGGAGGTAATGGGAAGTTACACTCCAAGATAAACTTGTAAGGGTTCTACTTAGATTGTGAGGAGGTAGCAGGGAATTACGCTCCAAAATTAGTCTAGTAAATTTTGCTATTATATTTTGAGGGGTTAACGGGGAGTTAAGGTCCAAGACAAATACATAGTGGTTGTAATAGGCTTCCCGCTGTTATAAGGAGTGAATCTTTTTATAATGAGAAAATCTCGAGTTCATGGAGAGACTTGGGGACTGGACTAGGGGTAAATGAATCCGTTAGGGTATTGCGCCATCGCAAACCAGGATAAAATTCTTGTGTGTTCTGCTCTATTTCTTTACTCTCTTTTAATTTCCGCATTTGATTTACTAGTTGACTAGTAACATTTTTAAAAGAAAAGAGAAAATTTTAAAATGCCAAGCTCTAATTTTTAAAAGGGTATTAATGAAAGTGTTTGACCTAAAACCAATCATGTATGATGAGTTAGGAAAAACTTTCTGCTACTCTTATTTAATTTCATTTGATAATAATAAAGTATTTATTTGTTATGTTACGGGCTTAATCTATTTGAAGTGCATTAAATAAGATGTTCCATAATTTAGAGCAAAGCTTCTAGAATTATAATGAGATTGTAATAATGAGATCTAGAAGATAATAGCTTTAGACTTAAACAGTTTTGATCATAGGATAACTAATTGGAAATTGGTAAATCTGTAAAGATCAGTACATACTATGCTAGCTCTCTTAGGAGGATGTCTGTTCTCATAGACATTTGTGTGGTGACACTATATCTAGTATGTAGGTGCTTATTAAGGAATAAGTTCACTGAACATGACTCGATAAGTAGAACAACTAATGGAGTTTACTCACGTGTCGATAGTTGTTTATTAAGTAAATAGTTGTACAAGTATCCTTAGACTTGAGATCGTTAGAGTAATCCCGTACACAATGATTTATGCTTTGGTTTAGTCTTTAGTCTCTAGGACATTCATTAGGTCCATTCTGGGCATAGTGATTTGTGTATGAAGATAGTTAACGGATCAATAAAGGATCTGCCCCTTCCAGTAAAGGAAGTGAATATCCTATGTTATTCTTAGATATGCAAGTTCAGGAATCTCTGGCCAGAGTGAATGAAATTAGAAAGAGTTTCTAATTTGCATTAAAAGGAACTTTGCATTATGAATAAGAAATCATATGATTAAATTAGATAGGCTTGACACGAGTTCCATGCCTTGTATTTAATCGGGATATTGAAGGGTAGAAGGAATTAATTGTACGGTAACTAATTACTGACAGGTTCTAAGTATTCTAAGCAATGATTTCGTATTATCTGGATAGTCGCGATATGTTGAGAAGCATCACTCACGATGTAGAATAAATATAATTAATCAGATTAATTATATTTAATGAATTAATAGAATTCATATAAATAATAAATAAAATGTTTATTATTATTTATTTCTACTACCGGCTTAATATTGAACCTAAAGAGTCACACCATAAAAGAGATTAAATTATAGATGAAGGAATAATTAATAATAGCTAGTCATTATTTATTTATGAAATAAATAATTACTTAGCAAATTTTATAAATTAATTAAATGAGATTTAATTGATTATAAATTATTTAAGATAAGATCTTAATATTATTAATTAAATATTTAATTAAAGTAATTAAATACGAAGAGAGAATAATTTTCTAAAAGAGTTTAGAAAAAGAAATTAATGATTAAAATAGTTTTAATCATTAACTAACTAATTAATTAATAAGATTAATTAATTAAAAAGGGAATTAATAATAAGATGTTTATAAAAAATATCTCAGCTGGGATATTTGCCTATAAATATAGGATTATAAACCCTAATACTTGAACCCTAATATTTTGTGAGAAATATTTTAAAAGGGAGGCAACCCTAATTTCCTCTCTAGCTTCCTCATTCATCTTTTAGTTTGATTCTTGGTGGATATCTTTAGAGCACTCCACACTTGAGGGGTGATTGCAAGGATTGAAGAACAAGATCTTCTCTAGCTGTTGCCGGAAAGCAATCGAGGTATTCTTCAATTTATAAAATAGTTTTGTGTCTATATGTATGTATACATAGGAATATATGCAAATAAATGTTATTCAATGCTTCCGTTGGTGTATAAATTCCTTCAATTAAGCTATTCAACCCCCCCTTCTAGCTAATACCCCATCCTTACGGACCTAACATAATATGAATAAAAATTTAAAATGTAATAATATATTGGTGAGTGTATGAATAGTAATCATGATAACTCAACACTAGAATAAGACAAGTAAATAATACTACGCCTACACAGAAATCAGGAAAAAATGAAGATAAGGAAAATGCAGTGAATCAATACATTAGAAGAAGTTTTGAAGTCCATTACAGGGCACTGAAAGAAGTTCATTAATATGTTCATGCCTCAGTGAAGAATAATGGTTAAAGACTTTCAGGGTTTCAGGAATGTTAAAGATTCAGTATAGAAGTATTACTAGAATATTTCAGTGCAAATGCATTGATTGAAGATAGACAATGTTCAAAGCATAGGAATCTAGAAGAATTGAAGACATGGTAAAGACAAATGTTAAAGAAGACAGCTGCAGTCTTGCAGTTATACTCACTAAAAGAAGTTTATTTATATGTTCAAGCATCAGTGAAGAACAAAGAATGAAGTATTCAAGATTATAGTAGTAATGAAGACATTGTCTAAGTACTAGAAAAGATTCTAGTGAAAGTACATTGTTTATTTATAATCAGTGTTCGAAGCAATGGAGAACTGATGCATTCCTGTCATTTGATTTTAATGAGAATATGAAGACCAAGGTCAGTGTTAGTCACTTGTGACCCAGACCAGTGCGCTAAGTGTCAACACAAAGGATTTGGTTAACATGTTCATTATACAAGAAGAATTGACAGGAAGCCAAGTGAAGGTAAGTATGTAAGGATTGAATAAAAGTTGAAAAATACTCTAAGTCATTATACAAGGTGGAGAATTCGACACTTAGTTATACTAGGTGAAGAAATTCGACACATATCTATAAAAGGGAGGTAAATTCGACACATAGCTTTCCATATGTAAAAAAGAATCTAATATGTATACAAGGAGAAAAACTCGACATATGACTATACATGGAAGAGAAAAATCGACACATAGCTTGTAGTATGCCAAAAAGAATCTAAGTCAGTTCTATATGGAAGAAAAATCGACACATGTTTACACAAGGGAGTAGAATTTGACACATAGATTCTTTGAATGATGAAAAATATTCCAAGGCATATACTAGCTAGTGAAGAAAAGTCGACACATGCCCATACAAGGGTTAAGAAATCGACACATGTTTACACAAGGGAGTAGAATTTGACACATAGATTCTTTGAATGATGAAAAATATTCCAAGGCATATACTAGCTAGTGAAGAAAAGTCGACACATGCCCATACAAGGGTTAAGAAATCGACACATAAGTTCTTGACACGATGAGAAATTCTTAAAGGCATATACAAGGGAAGAAAAATCGACACATGGTCATACTTGGAGATAAAATCAACACATGTGAATCAAGTCAACTCTAGTCAACATACAAGGCAATATTATTCGACACATTGACCCTCTATGAAACATGGATTATTTTCCAAGTACTAATACATGGAAACAATATTCGACACTTAGAAAATATCCACGGGATTCTCAAAGTCAACTCAAGTCAACATACAGGGGATAAGTTGTCGACATTTAGAAAGCTGTTCAATTATTGTAAAGCCTACACTATATAAACAAATGAATCTAATTCATTTGATAAGGATATGTGTGTGAGTGAATACACACAGACACAAAGAGATACAAAGAGAGACAGAAGTCGGAGAAGAAGAAATACAAAGCTATACACTTACCTTCTTCACCGGAGTTTTATAATCTAGTCGGTTCATTATGTTGTAAATATATAGGGCTATTATAAAATACTCTCTGTTAAATTGATTTCCTTTTGTACATTCATAGATTTATACTTTGTAATATGAATCAGTTAGATCTCTTTGTTGTAGCAAAGAACTAATTTGTTCTTTGCAAACCCGTTCATTCAAACCGGGTGTAGCACCCCTCTGGGTTTATATACGAAAGATATATTTCCCGAAACTTGTCTCGTTTAATTACTTGCTAATTTTCTAGAACTTTATTGTTTATTCGTAAAAATAAAAAATTAGTAAGACAACCTCCTAAATACTACAAGGACTCGAACCACTAACCGAACTCTAAATTATTTATCCGCAAAAGATTAGAAAGAATTTTTTAATTTAGTGAGTATCGTATTCAACCCCCTTTTACGATACTTCCGGGACCTAACATAATATCATTGGGTTTTAACCCATTTTAGTTTTAAAGTTTGCTTGTCTATTTAAGAGTTGAGTGTTATATATAAATATCGGCTAATAATATTGAAAAAGAGTAATAAATTTCAAAATATAAATTTTAGTTTAAAATATTTATTTTTGTACTTTTATTTTTTAATTTTGAGAAAGATACATATATACATTTTAGGCTTTTTATGTAATTTAATTTATTAATATTTTATGATTAATGTTATGTTTTTTTTAGATTTCATACATTTTTTTTGAGTAATTAGATTTATAATCCATTGTACCCAAAATTTCCGTAGACTATATTTAAGGTTATTGGCCTACAAGATCCAATCCATGAATGTTAGTGGTGTTCATGGGTCAGGTTGGCCGGGTTTGAATCGTTTTTTCTACCCAACTCAATTAATTCGGTTTTAAAAATTTTAACCCATTATGTTAAAAAATATTATACAACCTAACCCTACCTAATTTAAGTCGGTTTGGGTCGGGTTGGTTTGGTTTGATCGGTTATAACTAATATTAAAATTTTATATTTCCACGTATCTTAACATAAATTGCGATAATAAAATTTACTATCTCAACATAAATGATTACAAAATTAAAACAACATTAACGAAATATATTAATAAATAGTAAAACTTATAACTAATCTAATAAATATTTAAAATTTAAAATATATAATTATTATTATATTAATATCTAATATATAAATTATAATGAAATTATAAAATATCGGATGTAATTATATATTATGTAACATATAATATATGCGTATCGGGTTGAGTTGGGTTGACTAAAATAATTTTCAACCCATACCTAATCCAATTAATTCAGGTTAAACTTTTTTAACCCAACTTAATATCTGATTTTTTATTTTTGATTAAATCGACCGAAATAAGGGTTGATTTAATCGGGTTTTATAACCATGAACACCCCTGATGAAGGCTAAAGAATAAGTTTAACATAAAAGATAAGAATAAGAATATGAGTAATTGGAATAAGAATATGAGTAATTGTGCTGTAAAGTGAGTTTTAAAGAGAGGTTATTAAGTATCTAAAAATTATTTAATATACAAGTTGAAAAGTAACTTTTTCTAAAGAGTAAAATCTTGAGAAAACGGTTTTTAAATCAAAAACATTTTTTCACAAAATTGTTTATATATATATTATTAAACGATTTTTTTACCTATTTTTTTAAAAATGCTACTATTACTTTCAATCAAATTAATCCCAAACACATATCCTAATTGATTGTATGAAAACTTTTTTACCCGCTGCATCTTATATTTTCTACAAAATTGATAAAGTTTATCAAAAATAATATAATTATAAAGAAATCGATATACGTTCCATAAAGAAATGGAATATCTTTAATATAAATAATATTATTTAATATTTGAGTAACAACCTATACTTAACTCAAACACATACACTAATACAATTTTCTATCTAATTTTAGTGAAGATTATATTTAAAATTAAAAGTAAAAAAAAAAGATCCATAAAATTAAAATTGCAAAAACAGGTGAATCTAGAATTTTGGGGAAGGGGGTTGCACAGGTGTGATTAAAAGAAAGAAAAAAGGGAGAGAGGAAAATGAAATTGGTTGCCGAGGGTAGACATGGGATGACCTTAGGACATGTCGTGCACTGCATGCATTTTGTGCATCTCATTGCATCTCATCTTTTATGCATTTTCTTTGCATGCATATACAATAATTATATATTAGCAACTATATACACACAGATATTGAATAGTCTATAGATAATAGATATAGATATTAAGTATTAGGAGTATATATATTTAATTTAATTTCACTCAGAAATATATAATAAGTAAAAAGATACTATAAATTAGTAATGCGTTTTATTTCATATATTAGTGTGTGTTGTTAACTCCTCTTTGTTACAAAGACAACAAGGCAGGCAGGCATCTATACAACTAAGCTGCTGCTGCTCCCTTGTGGCCATAATAATACAACCACCGCCCTCTCTCTCTCTCTCTCTCTGCCTCCTTTTACTTTGACTTAATTGAGAGATTAATCTCTCTCTCTCTCCCACTCCCTCTCTCAACGACGACTTTGTTTTTGTCTTGTGCACCCCCACCCCTTGTGAAATGTGAATGCCCACCCTCCGGTCTCTGTTTCCCAAGGTTAATTTATTCTCAGCTCTAAAACTCTTCCCTTTCATCATTTTATAATCAATCAAAACTTTGACTGATTCGATCTGTAATAATAATTTTATGTTTGTACTTTGTATGCATCTATTTTTTTGATTCAATAGATTGATAATGACCGTAGATAGATTTGTTTTGTTTACAGGGTTTGATCTAATTTGAGCTGAATGGAGTCGTCGGCAAGTATAAATATATGCATGAACGAAGGTTGCACAACGACGTCGGGTGAATGGAAGAAAGGTTGGGTGTTGAAATCAGGTGGACTTGCTACTCTTTGTTTCAATTGCGGGTAATTGCTTGCCTATATATGTCTTTATTCTTATTAAACCCCCCTCCCTCTTTCCCCGCTTATCTCGGTTTCCCTTTTCTTTCTCATCTCATAAAATTTAGGGATTTTATTTATCCTTTCACACTCCCCTCCCTATTTCTTATATACATAAATTACATACTTACGCCTTTTCTTTTATTAATGATTTAATTTAATTATTATTATTATTTTACATATTTATTAACAAACTCATCATCTGAATCGTACTATTCGCCAAACTACTGGCCAAAATTATACAAACAAATCGCCATAAAACAACACATGTGTGTGTCTTACCTTGTACAGTTTGGACAGTGGTTGTGTTTGTTCTCTATATACACCTTATATACTTGCATGAACCTAGCTTACTTAAAATATTTCAAACTATAACCTTCCCTGCTACATGTCTCCATGTGAGCAGAAACTACCCGATAATGTGACAGAAGATGAGATATTTTCTACATGTAATCATCTTTAGATAGCATCTTTGCTAAGCCTTCTTCAAGTACCAAACAAATAGGCATACATCTGGTTGTTACATTTTTCTCTTAATTGTTTTATTTATGCAGCGTGCTTGCATGGTTCTGATTCATGTGCTTACTAATGAATGAAGATTATGTTTTGGTAGTTGTATATAGTGTATATTATAAAACAAGTTCAAAAGTTTGTAGGCTCCATATTTTTTGTTAAAGTTCCAACCTTTATCCCTGCACTATTAAATTTAAGTTTCTTAAACTGCATGCAAGGCAGAAGCATGCATCTTTCTTTTCTTGTTTCCCTTGAAATTTGTTGACACATACACTAATGGTTCACATATTGTTTCTGTTTACTTTGGGCTTTACTTGACATGACCTGTAGAACGGCTTATGGGAATTCAATTTTTTGTGAAACATTCCACCGAGACGAATCTGGATGGAGGGAATGCAAATTTTGTGGAAAGGTGATAAAAGCATATTTTGATTTCCTATTGTTTGTCAAACTGTAATTACTTGTATAATCTACTGAGCTTACTGGAATTTGGTATGACAGCATATTCATTGCGGATGCATTGCATCAAAATCTTTGCATGACTACTTGGATTTGGGAGGTGTAGGATGTTTAAGCTGCATCAAATTTTCGGAAACTCAGCTGATAAGACAAATTCAGGTAAGTGGTTGTCTAATTCCGCCATTTCAAAATTTTTGCTGATATCACCATCTTGAGGATACTGCTTAACTTATGACCTTCTCTATAACATAATTATTTTGTCAGTGCAGTAGGTGATGTAATGCTTGTAGATATTCTTGAATTGAATTATTGATAATCTTCTCAATATTCTATGTTCTCATGCACGATAATCTCAGTATATATACATTATAACTATGTTGCCTTTGGAAAATGCTAGAAACCCCAAAAGTTGTCCAAAAAAGTTCCCAAATGCATCTGTGTCACATATTCATCTGTTACATTCCTAATAAGAATAATTGGCCCCAATGTATGCAGATAAATCTGCCAATGAAAACTTGTCAACTCATATTTGGTAACATTTTTGTGGTACTTGGCATTATTCTCTGCCTTTTTGCCTGTCAGCAAGAATAAAATCATAACAAATCTCTTAACAGTGGAAATATATCATATCTCTACATATTTTAGCAATATCCTAATATATCTCGATTACCACCTCAAGTTGGCAACTTGGAGCATAAAGATTTCGAATGCCCAACTTGGATGGTAAAAGACAAGAACACCGGGTTGAACTCTCAGTCTTATTTGTGCAATACTGATCTCAGTGTTTTAACTTCTCCCACACCAAACCTAGCTTGGTGTGTTTTTGATATCTTCCTCACCCAAGTGTTTGGTGTTATTTTGTTTTATTCATAACTGATCTCTCAATATTTATTTTGATTTTTTCATCGCCAAAATATCGGTGTTATTTTTCCATCGTCAAACTCTAGGTGTTTTTATTTCCACACCAAACTCTAAGTGTATTTGATTTCTTCATCACCGAACTCTCGATGCTTGTTTTGGTTTCTCCCTCACCTAACTCTCGATGCAGTTTTGATTTCTCACATACCCCTTAGTGCATTTTGATTTCTTTATCACTAAGATTTTTATTCTTGTTTTGATTTCTCCCTCATCGAACTCACTATTTGATTTTGATGTTTGTGCTTTAGTTGAAATTAGTAATTATGCAACGCGAACTAGTAGAATTATGTCAACCAGTGTTATCTAACGTGAATCGCGCATAGAAGCACAAAGACCATTGGAGCATAACCATCGGAGCATAAGCGCAATGCACAAACATGACGCACACACTTTTGTCAAAAAAACAGACCAAGTATTCAAGACATTATAATTCCTAAACAATTAGATGTCATAAGAAAATTAAATTTCATAAAAATGTTAAAGGTAACAAGATTCAAACTCAAAGCACAACATGAAGTCATAATAACTCCTTCCAACAATGGTACTCTAACTTCATGATAACTGGTTGGTTTCATTCCCAGTCCGTATTGTTCCTGAGCTTCCACATAAATACGAGAACTTAGATGGTTAATTGCATTAAAAGGGATACCTACATCGTACATCCATTTTGCAAATGCCTTGCAAGAAGACATCCATAGGACCCTTCATCTTTAAAAGATTGTGTGAAGAAGTTGTTCTGTCACATACAGATGCTTGAGGCTGCATAACCACAGCGTCATCATCATAAGCTTCCTCTTTAAAGTCATTCAAATGAATAACTTCTTTTGCTTTCTTTTTCTGCTTTGATGAAATATGTAATTTCTTTTCGAATTTCCTTAGTTACATTCTTGCAACCTGTTGCATTTCTCATCCCTCCGATAAGTTGTTCCTTCATTCAAAAAAGTTCACCGACTGTAACTTCTCCACAAAAATTACAACTTAATTATTCCTTCAGTTGATCAGTATATATAAGATTAATCCAAAATCTGATTCAAATCACTTCTTGAGATAGCTACTTGAATTATTTTGTCATCTTTATCTTTGAAGAGAATAAAAGGAAAATGTTTTATTTCTTTTAAATAGTTTATTGTTGAGTTAATATATTATCGGTTTAAGCTATCAGAAGAAGTTAGGCACATAAATCTGGTCAGCTTGTATTTCAAATCATTTATTATTATTTTTTAGTGTGAAAATCTTTTTGCTAAACTTACTGTATCCTAGATATTACTAAAATTTGTCCGTGCAGACTCCAAGTGATGATATTTTTGGCGGACTAGGCACATTGGCAGCAATCTGTGATCCACAATCCTCCGTCATCGAGAATTATATGGAGGCAAATATTGTTACCAAGGGAAAGATGAAGTTGAGCAAAAATAAGGAGGAAAGTCAGCCCAATGGACATAACCTCTTTCTACAATCTCAAAAGGGTGAACAAAACATATCTAGTGTGCAAACGAAGAAAGAAGGAAACATGCTTCCTAGAGGGGAAGTTGGCACTGGCATTTCACATCTCTCCCAACAGTCTAATCAGTTCTCCATAGCTTCGAAGCAAGATGCTAATCAACCACCACAAGCCCCAAAAGATATGTACGAGTCGCTAGCTCAGCCGTCTTTAAATTTCTCTTTCAGTTCACCCTTAAGCACTTCAAGTAGTATGCAACCTTTACCTGGTGAGGTTGTTGAAGGAAGAGAAAAGAGCAAAGTTCCTCCCTTTCAGCAAGGTCAAAGGTCACGCCAGATTCTTCCCAAGCCCTCTAAATCTGGCATCGTCATAAGAGCACAGGGAAGTAATGGAGCAGTTTCTCAGACACGGGTTGCTAGACCTCCTGTGGAAGGGCGTGGCCGAAGTCAGCTACTTCCCCGATATTGGCCTCGAATTACAGACCAGGAACTGCAGAAAATTTGTGGAGAGTATCCTTCATTATATATTCGTTTTAGTTATTGAAGTTGACATGTCATATGCTGTACATGTTATTTTTCTTAATCCATAGCTTTTTATTTGTCTCACCTTAATTTTCTGTTCTTCAAGTTTGAATTCTACTATAGTGCCATTATTTGAGAAGGTTCTTAGTGCTAGTGATGCTGGTCGAATTGGGCGTTTGGTCCTGCCAAAAGCATGTGCTGAGGTGAGTCTTTTATTCTCTTTTACTTTCTATAAATCCCTGCTAATGGTTTATCATTGCAGGCATATTTTCCTCCTATTAATCAGTCCGAGGGTGTGTCAATAAGGATGAAAGATATCAAGGGAAAAGAGTGGACTTTTCAGTTCAGATTTTGGCCCAATAATAACAGTCGAATGTATGTCTTAGAGGGGGTAACTCCGTGTATACAGAATATGCAACTACAAGCTGGTGATACAGGTATAAACCCATCTTATCATATACTGCAAGATGATTAGTGCTGTATATCCTTTCGTTAGTAATCATTTAGTATTTAAAATTATCTACTCTTATAAGCAGGAAATTCTATTTCTGATGTTATAGTTTAGGTTGTTTACCACTGTTACTCTTATACCCTTTGGAGTCTCAACTCATATTACTTAATATCCTTTGAACTACTAATGCCTAGATGATTGTTATTTCTCAAGGGTCATCAGAATATTCCTGACTCGTTAGTAGGATGCAACCCATAGGCCTATGGGGGGGGGATAAGTTTAGGTGTATTTTTTTTCGAGTTATCGAGTTATCGAGTTATCTATTTATCTCCCTGTACTGTGGTATATCATGCTTTTGAAATTTATTTAGAAGAATTTATGATCATTTCAAGTCAATACTGGTTTAAATATAAAATTTCAAGTTTTTCATTAAGAGTGGAATATTCTAATCTTGTATAGTTGTATACTTGTATCTATTATTCTCATTTTTTCCACTCAACTCACTATGATTTCTGGCCCGTCACTCTTTATGGTGCTAGGTGTCTGTGCCCATGCTAAATATGGCTCTGCTCTCGTATCTGAGATGCTGTATCAGTAATTTTATGGATCTTGTTAATAAAGAAAAATATCCTTTCCATTTATTTTGAAAACTAGTTATTGATTATTAATCATTAACCTTCTTGCAGGTTCTGTTAGTATGGTTCAATACCTAAATATATGTAATTTTAGATGCATATCTAAATTCAATTTTTACATGTTTACTGGTAATTGAGACAAGTGCCAGTCACATAATTACTTAATTTCCTATCTTTGCAGTTCACTGAATGTTGATATATGCATAATCCTAAGATTTTAGATGATTGGACATTCTCAACTATTATCTTATACGAATAACAAACTCATTGTGCTCGTTTTCCTTCTTTTTATGTAATTCATTTAGCCTAGTATATTATTTTTATGAACTGTTTTTTCTCACATTTTTCTCCTATATTTCAGTGACCTTTAGTAGGATTGATCCGGAAGGGATGCTTGTCATGGGGTGTCGCAAGGCAGCAAACTCAGTTGACATGCAGGTTAGGCATCAGTAGGATCATGCTTCTCTCTTATTGGTTTTGCTTTCTTTTGATGTGTTAGCCACTGAAGCATGGTTTATATGCGTATGTATACAGGACAGCTCAACACCTATACTTCCTAGTGATGGTGCTGCCGCAGATGATTCGGTTTCTGCTGTTAAAGTAGACCAACCTATAGTAAGTGGTTACTCTGAATTGTTAAATTATCAGCAATCATGGATTATTAACTTGACTCCTGGGGTTGGATGCCTAACTTTGACCGATTAGGATGCTTTTGATTGGATGAAAAAGGATGACCAACGAGGCCAGATGAATGGGGAATCAACACAAAAGAAGATGGGGCAACCAGAGAAAAAGAAGTCTCGAATTATTGGTTCCAAAAGCAAGAGGCTTCTCATGCGTAACGAAGATGCTAATGAGTTGCAGATTACATGGGAAGAAGCACAGGAATTGTTGCGCCCATCCCCCAGTGCGAAGCCAACTATTGTTATGGTTGACAACCATGAGTTTGAAGAATATGATGTAAGTATTGATCCATTGAGAGTTTACAAATTATTCAAGCTTATTCTCTGTCAAGTTGAGCATGTCAGGAGTTGGTTTCCGTACCTCTATGTTTGAACTAATTTTTCTGTATCTTGGTTCAACACTTACTACCTGCAATTTGGTTCACCCAGCATCCTCTTAGATACGACGTTTGAAAGACTTTCTAGAATATTCCCTATAACGAGAATTGTTGAACCTGACACATTGAAATTGGAAGATCAACCTGCTAAAATAACCACGTGCAGCTACGTTTTTTCATCTTTCCTGAATCTGTAACCTTCTATAGCTGATTCCTTTTCTAAGTTCTCCCTGAACAAACTAGAGGCTACCAAGGAAATATGCATATAGCACTAAGAGGCAGGACTGGCCCTAGAGATTTGGGTGCCCTAGACAAATTTGTGAAATGGTGCCCTTTTTCTTTAAGGTTCTAATTTTTTTTAAAATGTATATATAATACATGTATATAAAATTTTTGGTACCCCTACGGTGATGGGCCTTGGTCGCCTTACCCAAGGGCTGACCCTGCTAAGAGGGAGCTGCAAAATAAACCAGCTATGCTAAATATTCTTTTGTTGTACTCATTAAATTATTAATCAGAAATTCTGTTGAAACATACTGATGTATGAGGGTGACACTATAATGCATGATTGTGTTTTATACCTATGATAGATATATACTACTTCGCTATATATATATATGTATATATATATAATATACTAATCTCGGATTGAAATATACAAGTGTGTTTTGTTAAACTGTATATATAACCTATCCTGAACTGTCGTTATCTGTAATTTTCATAAAACTACTGTTCTGCATTTCAGAACTGAATGCTCATTGCATCCATTTGATTGCATGGTACTGGGACATTTGTGCATTACGTTATACTTGTGTTTAAGTTTTTAATTTAAACCTCTTTTTAAAGATCTTTGAACTTTATCTTGATCGCCTATTTTAGGACCCACCTGTATTTGGGAAGAAGACCATATTCACAGCTCGAGAATCTGGGTAAGTTTCTTTGCTATGTGGAATCTTATATTGTACTAAGAAAAGTAGACACAATGGATGAACATTCTGGGTGAAGTGTTGTCTAGAGGTAGTCTTAATCTTCTATTTAGAAGAAAGCTGACAAGATTACCTATTGATTATAGGCTTTGATAGTTAGTGAAGTACAAGCTTACAGTTTTGTATGTTATTCATCATCTATATATTTTCATACTTCTTCCCTACATGTACAACTGTGTTAGTGTTGATTATTCTTGTATTAGTGAATATATCAAGCCTTATTATTCAGGGAGCAGGAACAATGGGCTCAGTGTGATAATTGCTCCAAATGGCGAAGGCTTCCTGCTGATGTTCTTCTTCCTGCAAATTGGATATGCTCTGGCAATATTTGGGATTCAAAAAGGTTTGTTCTTAATTTACATTTGGCTACTCAATACAATACTCCCTCATCCATGTAGTTAAAATTGCGTCTGCTATAATAGTACGAGTACATTTTAAGATTCTGATTCTATGTAATAGTTTTTCTCCTCCGCGTAAGAGTTTTTAGTATAGGATTGATGATATGACGATGGAATTATGACATCAAATTTGAGAATTGTAAGGTTCCAGTTCTACTTGATAGTAACTCCTCTGAGTAAGAGTTTTTAGTATAGGATTGATGACATGACAATGGAATTATGACATTGAATTTGAGAATCGCATCTATACTTGTACATGTTAACACTCCAATTCTACTTAATAGTAAGTCCTCCCAGTTAGAGTTTTTAGTATAGGATTTGATGATATGACAACAGAATTATGACATCAAATTTGAGAATTGCAATGTCCTGTACCACCATGATTAGAAACTGTATTCTTTTTGCTGAAAAACAACTATTTCTAATTGAGAATTTCAATGTGATAGAGGGAATAATGTTTTTTTACCTTCTCTGAAGAGATAAACTTTCCGTTTTTCTTTTGCATTAGAAAAAGGTGTATTATATATCTCTTGTATTTCCCAGATGTTCATGTTCTGCTCCTGATGAGATGGATCCAAAGAAGCTGGAAAGTTGTTTTAGAGGTACCAAAGGTAAACAAATCTCTGAGATGTACTATACAAATATGCTAGTCCTTTCATCCACTTTTATTATATGGCATATTCCTGGTTCTAACTCGTACCGAACATGCTGCATTTAGCTTTTGGCATGGTGCTATGTCTAAAACTCTATGCACTGCCAATATCAAAGTCTTTCCGTTTCTGGATTTTCCACTCCATGTTGACTGCATTAGTTGTCTGTAATACTTGTTAATTGTTTCAAGTAAATGTCAGGGGGCCATCTTGAAAGTCTTGTCTAATTGTGTGGAAGCATCTGACAGGATGTGTAATTAAAATTGAAAAATTCTTCAGTATATGATGCGAAGGATGGCGGGTTGCTCCATGTTTATTGTGAGGGGGTTGTCTGCAACTTGAAAAGTGCGAGGAAAGCCTCACCGCACAACCTAGATTATGGGGTTGAGAGGGTTCAAAACCTAAGAAAGGGTGCACGTAAAAAACAAACGGCATCAAAAGTTTTCTGGTCTACCGAACTACCATAATTTTTCTTAGTTATTATTTTCCTCCTTGGTTATTTTTTTTTACGTCAAGTTCTTCCTTGGGTCTTGTGTGTTTTAAGTTTTGGTTTTGTTCTCATCATTCCTGCCAGGACAGGGGCTCTCTCTTTTCTCAATTTCTCTTCTCCACATATACAATTTATAAAGGAGTAATTATAGCTTTTAACCTTAGAGTTAGTTGAGAAATAGAGCAATGATGAGCTTACCTTAATCAGAACCCTGAACAATAGGTGCCAAGCACAATTGGTCAGTAATTTTTTTTGTTTTGCATAAAGATAGACGACCCAATTGAATATTGTGAAAAGTAATAAATTCATCTACAGATAATTAGACACCTCACTAGTTTATAATTGAAGACCTATATGTTCTGCAGCATGTTAATATATTGCAAAACCATTTTTATCATAATGAGATTTATATGTAATTATCTTATGTTTAATATTAATTTTTTAAGTTCATTTTAGATTCTATTTTTATGCATAAGAAAGCCTAGTTATTAAAATAAGTATCTAAATGAAATGTATGCAAGACTCTATAGTGTTGTTTCTTGTTATTAAGAGTGTTCTTTATGGAGAATGGCCTATATAAATATGTTAGATGTTAATATGTTGTTAATGAGATTGGTCTAGACCTTTGTTAGTATTTTTAGACTAATATAAATATTAGATTTAAAATGTTAGTAAAAAATTCGAATGATAGACCCTTGGCAATACTTTGAATAAGATCTTTCTCACGCTTATTATGTAGGATATAATTGTTTTATTTTTTAGTTAGATTGTAGGTTAAAATGAAAAGAACATGAAAATTCATGTGATTAATAATATCTGGCAAGTTTTAGTTGTTTGTAATTTAAGAAGTTCAAAATAATTCTTATTATTAAATTTTAAGGCAAGGATACTTATTTGTGGAATGGTGGTGATGTTTGAAGGCTCCAATGATTCATGTTTATTTATAAATGCTTAGTTTTGCTATTAGAAAATAAAATGTAGTCCGTTTTATATAATCAAAAGCCCATGCCTCTTTATTTTTACTTTCATATCCTGTGAACTGCTCAAAATGATGATCTATGTTGAACATTAGTTGACAAGAAAACTCTGGCAATTTTCATTTCACAAAGCTATATTTTATTTATAGAACAGAACACAAATCATGCCAGTTACATCTCAGCTCTATAATGAAGAGCCAGGCTTGTTTTACGCAGTTTCCTGATAAGTTGAGATTATCCAGTGCTTTTTTCCTCTCAACCAGTTTCTTTTCTCTCTCAGATACTAGAAAGAGAAAATTATTGGAGAACGGGCAAGAATGTGAGCCTTCTGGGCTGGATGCCTTGGCAAGTGCTGCAGTTTTTGGAGATCCCACAGAAGACTCTGGTGAGCCTTCTTTAGTAATCACCACCAGGCACCCCCGCCATCGCCCTGGCTGCACTTGCATTGTATGCATTCAGCCCCCAAGTGGAAAGGGAAAGCACAAGCCCACCTGCATATGCAATGTGTGCATGACTGTGAAGCGCCGCTTTAAAACCCTTATGCTGAGGAAGAAGAAACGACAAGAGCATGAGGCAGAAATTAACAGAGAGAAGACTCACATTCCTTCAAAGAGCGATTTAGAACTAGATGTGACATCTGAGCATGCCCTGCTGCATGCGAATGGTTCTGAAACTGAAACGGAGAGAAGTGTAGTCAAAGTGGATTTGGCTGCGTCCAGCAACGTGGGAAATTTGGACTTAAATTGTGATCCGAATCGCGAAGATGATGCACAAATAACTGAGGCAACAGGAACGAGTCTAGCTTCCCTTGTTCATGTTGCCAGTCTTACATCTGAGATTTGTACGGGAGGGAACTCAGTCCCAACACTTGGTGCTTGTTTGATTTCCCGAGCTGTTGATGAGAACGAGGACGAACACCTGCCTGAAGAAACAAACGTCACATCTATGGATGTGGAGGGGGAACAGGAGAAGCAAGAGATCGAAGAATATTCATAATCTAAGTTTTGAAATCCTGCCAAGTACTACTTTGATTGCACATTTCTCTCCCAGAATATTTCTTGTCATTGATAGTTCCTTTTTGTTGTTTGGCTAATGTTATACCAGCCCCAGTAGTTCAATAGCATAATACATCACATTTTATCCTTTTTAATGTATCAAAGTGCTAAAAGCTCAATCCTTACATGTACCCTCCAATTTGAAGCAGAAACATAGATCAGAGTCGAAACCTTACACCTTCGGAACCTACATTTTGGCAATCTTAGAATTCATTTTTGGTTTTCAATTGGAAAGCGAAAAGGTATGGGAGGACAACGTGGTGATGCATCTACTTCCTAGCTTTGGTGGATAAATTCATGTTATTATATCCACAACAAAGTGGTAATGCATCTACTTCCTAGCTTTGGTGGATAAATTCATGTTATTATATCGACGCACTCGTCACTCGTGTGATCAAATTTGAACCTTAAAAGCTTTCATCCATTCTAGTTTGCTGCCCTTCATATTTTTCTTATTTTTATTTTAATATATAATTTATATGATCTGAATTTATTTATATTCTTATAATAATACTTTTAATTTTTTTATATCATATGTGGAAATATTTTTATATATTTTATCTGTGTCTGTATTTTGAGCGGATAATGTTTATTTGATTTGTTTAGATATTTATTTTAATTAAAGATTAGTTTTTAAAAGTTAGGTTCAATTAAGAACCAAATAACTTTGTTTAAATATAAAAGGGTTAAGAAGCGAAAAAATCCTTTGGTTTAGGCGTAGGAGCGGATAAGTCATTGTGGTTTAATAATGATCAAATAAACCCTTCAAATTAAAACTAATGGTTCAATATAGTCTCTCTAGTTAGTTTTTTTAACTATGGTTAGAAATATTATTAAATATCTAATTGCATTAATATAAATATATATACATACATATATATCTTATATTATTAATTTTTTATTAATAACATTATTATTTATAAATTAATATTTTTTTATATAATTGATTTTTATTAAATAATTCTATAAAATAATAAATAAGTTGTTAACCAATATTAATGTATGTATATACTTATTTTATTACTTAACTATTAATTTTTAACCTTTAAACCTTTAAACATTTACATATTAGTTTATATTTTACTTTTAAATTCTATTTACTCGACTAATATTTATATATTTTTAATAATTAATTAAATATGAGTGACATTTTAATATTAAATTATAATACATACAAACACACACACTTACTTACATACATATATAGATATATATAGACAAATATGCACAATTTCTTACATTTCGTATAATGTACAAATTTGTTTTTAATATTTATTATTTTTACTTTAATGTTGTATTTATATGATTAGAATTTATTTTTATTTTTATATCTATGATTTTAATTTATTTATAATCTTGTGTAGAAATACTTTTGTATAATTTTTCACATATTTTATATGTGTTCGTGTTTAAAAGAGATAAAATTTATATATTTTATTTAAAGATAAGTTTTAATTAGAATATAATTTTTTTGATATACTTTTTCGTGTAACAATATTGTTACGATATACATGAATATTAACGTCATAATATTAAAATTAGAATATTTTAATATATTTTTAAAATATTAATGTCACAATATACATGAATATAATAATTTTTTAACCATAGTTAAGAAAAACTAATTAGAGGGGCTATATTAAACCATTAGTTTTAATTTGAAGAGCTTATTTTAGCCTATTAAACCACATGAGTTTATCCGCTCCTACGCCTAAACCAGAAGATTTTTTTCGCTGCTTAACCCAATATAAAATTTGACTATTAAACTTTTGATATTCCAGATAGAATAATATATTTGGCTTGTGCTATCCTTTATAATTTCAATATAGCTATTGAAATAATTAATAAAATAAATAATTATTGTTTTATATTCAAAATTGGAGGATATATTTTTGAAATAATTAATATCTTTATTATAAGTGCATTATGCTATATATTTAAGAGGGTTTTTTGAAAATATGTTTTTTATACAAAAATACGTAAAACTATGATTTTTGAATTTTTTTTATAAAAATAAGAATTTACAATTAAATTCAATTAAAATCAATCTAAAAGTAATCAGAACGTAACTTCAATTTTATTTTTGTATTTAAATGTTAGGTAGATGAAATATTGCTATGTTTAGATTAGGTTGGTGAAATATTACTATGTATTATAGTTGGCCTGTTTGGCTGGGCTTAAAAATAAGTCCTTTTGGACTTATTTTCGGGTAAAAATTTCATATTTTGATAAATGTTTTTTATACAAGTATTTAATGTATATTTGAGATTCTATAAGTTGCAAAAAAAAGTTAACTTATTTCAGAAAAAAGTTAGGAATCCTAACTTTGTCTTAAAATAAGTTGACTTATTCTGGGGAAAAAGTTCCCCCAAACACCCCCAGTATAACACAACTTTTAACCTCCAATTAACTTGCTCCGAGAAAGATAAGTATGCAAGCTACTTTTTACATATAACCAAAAACTTTTATTGTTTTAGACTTTAGTTACGAAATGGATGGAAAGGTCCGCCGTCCGGCTCTATATTGGCCTTTCTACTTGTTGGGCACATCGATATTTTCAACTAGTTTTTAATTAATACTACGATTTGACCGACTGCACGACGCGTTATAAAAATGATAGAAAAGACACTCAATTACACAATTTTGAGATAAAATCTATTTCGTCTAGTCTTGAAGTTTGAAACATCACATAACGCTATATAAAGTGGTGTTGAAAACTTCAAAACTCAACACTATCTAGCGTTTTGAATAAAAAAAAACATATAATGCTACACGATATAACATTTTAAAATGTCATTTCGGACCATCTTTTCCGGATGTGCCATTTCGGCATTATAAGTCCAATTTATGACATATTGGACCAACACCCTAAAAATTATAGATGCAACATAAAATCGCCGGCCAGCCGTGCACAGATGGATCAGGTCATGATTATATATATAATTAGTGGCCTTTGATTATGCATATATCATTCCTTTTCGGTACATGGTTTTCTTTCTATAGTGCAGATACTTAATTCCCAAAACCCAAATATATATATATATACATTGCTGGTACTCGCGCGGTAGTTTGATCAGTCTTATACATATAAAGTTTCATATCATAGTATAATTTGTAGCAAGAACAAAATCAACAGGATATATAGATGGCCGGGGATATAGCAACTTTGGCCAAGGCAAGAAGAGAATTAGAGGAGCTGTATTCGGGAATCCCAGATGAATCAGTTAATCTCACTTTTCAAGACTTTGCTCAAGTCAAACAATTGCCCACTACTGCTGCTGTAGCTGCTGACCATTCTAACAAATCAAGTATGGAGAGGAAAGCTTCTGGGTTGGTAATTACTTCCCATAATAATATTGTAAAATCATCATCATCATCTGCTCTAACAAAACTGCCCAGCTTAGATTTCAACAAGGCCTTCGAAGAAGCATCAATCATTCATCACAATAGTAATAATAATAACCTCCAACATAATCACGAGACTAACCGCAACAACAGCTACTATGTTGGTAGCACTACTGATCATCAAGGCAGCATAATGCATGGTCGACAATTTTATTCTTCATTTATGGATCACTATGGCGAGGAAGCTGCTTTGCACACGTCTCAGTTAGGTACTAGTACTAATCGTCCTCCTCGTGCAGCTGGTCTGGACAGTGACTATAATGTTAACTATGGACATGATAACAATTTGCTGCATCATCATCTTCCTGATCATGATAATGGACATCATCATCATCAAGCAATTAGTAATAGTGCACCAGGATATCATAATCTTCATCATCACCAACAAGCAGCTGGGCGTATGGGTTTAAATTGCGACCATCATCACGATATAATAAGTAGTAGTGGAACAAGCAGCATGGTGATGTCTAATAATTTCACAGATTCATTTCAAGGTAGTAGTATAGGGGGAACTAGACGTAGACGGCCGGGAATTCCTCATTCAAATATATGCAGCATTTGCAGCGTGTACATGTACATGTTTCGAAATAATAGATGTTTGGTGTGCGGAAGAGTGTATTGCAGACAATGTGTGAGCATAGGGATGGGAGAGATGACGGAAGGAAGGAAATGCATCCAGTGTTTGGGAAAGAGGTTTAGCCAAAGGTACATGCGCTATAATTATAAAACGTAGTATTAATTAAACAATCTAATTATTAAATTGGTTTATATATAGTTATTAGTTACGTCACCTAATTACTGATCAGTCCCTTGTATATGTACTGTGGTTGTAGGTACATAGATAGAGCTGGAAAGACAGGAGGATGTTGTATGGGATTCTTGGATTCATCATCAACAAATAGAGCGAGGCAGCGAGAGATAGAATGGGCGGAGAAAGGGCCAAGGAAAAGCAGTGGAAACAATACTAATGCTATTAGTGCTACTCCTAGTAGAAACTACAATAACTACTCACGGAGTGAAGTATCCCCAAGAACACCTACCAGTAGTGCCCATGGGGGCGGTGCTCATCGTGCGGCTCTCCCTCCTGATTTTAGCAGAAGCAGCTCACCCTCCCCCTATTCACCTTACAGTACTACTCATTCTCCTGCTTCTAACTATCACTTCCCTTTATAGTCCCGTCATTTCCCTCGCCGCATCCTGAGTAATTGAACTTAATAAGCAAAGCAAGAAATTGTAGCCGGCAAGTAATCTATATCATTTTGTTTCACTCCATCCATCCACTGACATCGTATTTCAATATTTATTTGTTTATTTTTTAGTTTCTTAATCAAGACAAAATTCATATTTGATCAAGATTTATACACATTAATAAGGTTATATATATATATATATATATATATATCTGATATGTCTTTGATCAAGATTTATATGTCTTTTTCTTCAAACTACATGTATGATATATTTTGTTTTAAGGGTTATTTACATTCTAATCATCCAAGTTTGCACAAATATATACATTGATAAAAAAAGTTTAAAAATAGACGAACCAACCATTGAAGTTTGGAGAGTTGAACGAACCGACAATTTTCTTAATGAAGTATAAAAAAATACTAAACACTTAAACCACTCAAGTATGCTAAACTGTACACATTTCATATGAATATCTTGAAGCATATCTTTCTGCAAAAAGTATATTATTTTTAGCATACTAAATTAGCATCATTAACATTTAAACCACTCAAGTATGCTAAAAATATGTATTAAACAAAAATTGGCAATCCAAGTCTAAAATCCGTGACACTTAAACCATTAAAATATGCATAATTAATATTTCCATTATCCATAAATAATTAATTCAGAATCTTTAATATAAAGAAATGATTTGAATGAACCCTAGTCTATTAAACATAAAAATAACAAATAATTCAGAACTTTGTTAAATAATCATCAACAACCTCTTTTCTTCTTGCGAGACCTTCTTCCTCTCTTCTTAGTGTTTTTCGGTTGACTAATTTCAAGATCTTTTCGAGGCCTTCCCCTTCCTCGTAGAATATGTTTTACAAACTCACATGCTGTTGTTGCACGTGCACACAACCCAATGACTAGTATTCCTTGTATCATGATCTTCTCTATCTTACGAAGAGGTCACCAAATTCACAAATTCAATGATTTCAACCGAATCTTCATCACTGAAGTGGTTATGACTAAATTCCTCATCTGTAGATTTAGTAGTAATGATAAAAATGATCACTTTCTTAATGTGTGAGATTAAATGTAAAGATTATAAAGGAGAATAAATGTTCCCCAAAATTTTGATAACATAAATTTTCTTGGGAAGATAGTACATCAGATAAACAACATAATTAACACACTAGCAAAAGCCAAAACCACATTACTAACAGGATCCTACTATCTCTACCTCAGTGCTGCAGTAGATCAGAAGCTTTAACTAGCATTAAAAGGCTTACTATAACAAAATCCAAAAGAGTCAAATTTGCTTACTCATAAAACATCCAAGCAAGCATGTGGTAAAATGTTAAATTTTTTTAGCTTAACCCCACTAATAATATAGTGTGAGAAAACACATGCTTAACTCTCAATTACATCACACAAAATTCAAATAAACCATGCTCTTAACAAAAGGTTTAGGACTACTAACATATAGGTCTGAACTAGTTTGAACTAGATATAAAACAAAAGGAGACCAAATGTACCACATCACAAATATAGCCTTACATACCAGTTTCGTCGTATATCTCTATCGGCGTCTTACCCTTAGTACAAGGCTTTTCCATTAGTATAATTCTAGGTTACTAGGCTTTTTCATCAGCATCATAACCTTATTGCTAGTAATTTTCATCGGCACCATTTCCTTACTAAATGTAGTGAATAAATACAAATAAATAGCAAAAAATTAAGATCTCAAACTGTACAGAAAATGAACATGTGGTTAAAGTTCCATGATTAAACTAGAGTTTAGGTATAAAATCACAACTATACAACAGTTAATTAGTTATAATGGTTCATTTGGTAGCTAGTGTAGTCTATATCTTACAAGCTCAAAAATTTAAAGTTCATACCCATTAGTAAAAGAAGCCATATAAACGTTATAATTGCAAAATTATTTCATTAGTTACCCATTAGTAAAAGAAGCCATATAAACGTAACAATTGCAAAATTATTTCATTAGTTTTTCCAAATTTGCAAAAGATGACCACTGCATCTTAATGTGTGAATATATGTCTTCAGGAAGCTTAAGAACAATTCTCGGTGCAACCTTTACACATGATGTGTTTGATTAATGTAGTATGTAAAAAATACATTTGTGAATATGTACATGTCCTTGGTCAAAGTAAGTTTTGCCTCGCTCGAAACAGTTTAATAGATCTTCAGTTACTCATGAATATCACCAAAACAAACATTTTGGAATGATAATCATCAACAGGTTTATTGTGTTTTAAATATTGTCTCTATTAAATAGAAATATAATCTAATTAGAACTAAAGATCATTTTTTGTTAAATTCCTTGTTGATTTCCCCAAGAACTCATCTCCTATGTTATGAAAATGATTTGGTTAAGAATTTTTCTAAGGATATGAAATTTCGTGCTTTGAGTCTTAGGCTTAAGTTTATTATGGTTAGTTTTCAAGACCAAACTGATGAGTTTATGATTATCAAAGTCGTGTAGGTGGAGGTTGCATCTTTTTCGAAAGGGGCCATACTTCTGAATCAAGTATTTTACTCCAGTGTGAAGTGAGAGTTGAGTGCCAAAATGAAAAGTTTGTTTGTTAAAAGCCCTGCAAAGTTTTTCAAGCATGACGAGTTGCAGCTGAGAATCAAGTGGAATTGTCGAATCACTTTGAAATATAATATTGAAGAGACTAATGTGGAAGGTCTAAAGAAACTTGACGGTGCTGAGCACATCTCGCAAGAGAGGTATAAAGAAGTTGAGATTCTCATCAATATCTCTTAACCCTACAATATTTAAATTATATAAAATAATTAATATATAATCTATTAATACCACTCGTGCTTTGCACAAGTTATAAATTAGTATTATATTATATAAATATCAAATATAATTTTTATATTAAAATTACTTATTATAAATAATATTATTATATCTTTACCTAATAATCTTAATTTTTCTCGTGATCTAGTTATTATAACTTTCCCTTAAAAGAAACTATTTATATTTTCAATTTACTAATTAATATAATAAAAAAATAAAACAAAACTATATCCAATAAATAATAAATAATAAATAAATATAAAAATATTGAAATATTATAGCTAATATTATAAAAATTAAATTTCAAAATATTATAAGCGTGCTTCGAATTTCAAATAGGTAAATTATATTTAATTTAACGCCCCCCACGAGAACAGAATCGGGTTGAGGCGGAGTGCGGACAGCATTGAATTTAAAACCTCAGATAAACGGGAGAAGGTGGTTTTAAACATGGAGACAGATCTTAAAATGGGCAAAAATAGAAGAAGCGTTGGTAGTAAGAATAATAAAGGTGGATTTTTTGCAAGTAAGAATGTGAATCCTTCTGATTCAAGACGGCGAGGAGGAGAGTCAGAAGAAGATGATGAGGAGGAGGAGAAAGGAGGAGAATTTTTTGCGTGCTATCTTCTGACTTCCCTTAGCCCCAGATATGAGGGACACACTTACATCGGGTACCCCTTCAATCTTCATTCATTTTTTGTAAATCTGCTCACTCACATGACTCAAAATTTTTTTTTGTTTGCTGATTGAAAAATTCAGATTGAATAGACATCCTAGAGGGGAGATTTGAAGTATGTTAAGTTGGGATGTTTTTTTTCTTTCAATTTGAATATATACCGACGTTTCTGATTTTTCTTGGCCTAAATTAGTAAGGAAAAAAATAATACCACTGGACATTGTATAGGTCGGGTTTGGTTTTCAATGAAACCCAGCAAAGTGTAGAATTATTATAATATCTCGTGTCAATTTCCCAGATTTACTGTGAATCCAAAGCGTCGTATTAAGCAGCATAATGGTGAAATGACAAGTGGAGCGTTCAGAACAAAGAGTAAGCGCCCTTGGGAAATGGCTCTTTGCATTTATGGCTTCCCTACCAATATAGCTGCTCTCCAGGTACCTACCTCACCTTTAAGATTTCTGCTGCTAACACATCCTTACAAATTTATTTGGCTCTAGTGCTGCGGTTTGGTTTGGAGGAATGAAATCGCAAGGACTGAAATGAAATTTGAACTAGATTATGGGTAGATGATCAAAATTTCCATTCCTTCATTCCATTCCTAACAATCTAACTAGAGATCAAACCCCCTAGCTTAAGAAAGAATGCTCCATTCTTAAGTATACCCATTTTAAACCAGAATCTCTTCGTAGAAAATTTGCACCCACTAATTTTTTCTTCAAATCTTCTCTCCTACCCCTATAGTTTCCCTTTAATTATATTCATTCCATTGAATTCTCCCCAACCAAACGCAACATAACTTCCTTACGAAGGGATATGCTCTTGTTCTTTGGTGAAGTACCTCCATTAGACCATTACATGTGATTTATTAAGTTTCTGTTTGGGGATCTTGCATTGATTCTCAGAAATTCTCATATGCTCTGTTTGCTTGCAACTTGCAAGGAATAAAATGAAATGTGTTGTGTGTAGTATTTTATGGGTAAAGATTTATAGTTTCCATTCTTTCCTCTTTACAAAATTCCTAGAAATTTTATATTAGAACTCAATCCCACAAATTTGTAGATGAATGCATTGTTCCCGCTTTTGTATTTTCTTCACTGACGTTCAGTTTAATTTTCCGTTCAATAAAATTTCCTTTAGTTAGCATGTAGCTGGTTGATCAGATGGAATGAGATTCCGAAGAAAGTTGGAAGTGGGTGAGTTTAGTAAAGGGAGATAAGAGTGAAGAAGATGATTGCATGTGAAATACTTAAGATATATTATGTGATGATTCAGAGAAGCTTTCACTTATAATTTGGATGGGATGACTAATTTTGAAATTAAATAAGAAAGTGTGGAATTAAATGAGGGAAGTAATAGAGAGTATGTACAAATGTCAATAGAGTGGCCGATATTTCATCCGGTCCTCATTCCATTTGATTTCACCAACCATACACTTATATTACACTTATATTAGGCTAAAAGGGTTTCTAAAACTTAATTGTGATAGTTATAATGTATTTTTTGATTTAAAAAGAATAATAGTTATAATGTATTTTTTAGTTAAATAATTTCTAGTTATTTTTTTAATTTATTATATAGTTTACAATAGTAAATTTTGATATTTTTGTTTTAATATTTAAACTTTTAAAAATTGATTTATTTAATCAATTTAACATTAATGTGATATAACATATGAAGAGTATATGATATAACAATTAATGTGATGTTAAAATATATAAAAACAAAAAAGGAGAAAAGATAATGAAAATATGTTAACGTGATGTTGATTACAAAATATACTAGATAATAAGTCATGCATTATTCACTGTAATACACAACTACCATTCTACATTTTATATTTATTTTAAAAAAATGTATTTATATTTAGATCTTTTTCAAAGTAATCAATAAAAAAGCCGTTAAAAAAAGTAAAATAAATCATATATAAAATGAATAGTTATAAAACAAAATGATTTTAAAAAGTTTAAATATTAAGACAAGAACATCAAAACTTATCATTCTAAATATTATTTAGTTAACTTTCAGAAACTCTTTGAACCTTATATATATATATACATACGTGTAACTTTAATATATGTATACATGAGCCACTAAGAGAGGTGCTAGCCGCTCTTATTAACTGTGACCGATATAATCGTGATTGTTATAAGTGAAGGGGCAGAAAAGTGATATGCTACATAATCGATCCCTGACATACGCCTACCAGGGGTCAGGCCCCATATATATATGCCATTATTCCGGAGATAATCCTCTTATACAGAGTATGGAAGAGAAACCTTTGATTCTAATGTAGAATCTTGTTAATAATTTTAAAATTAACCATACTTATGCAGTTATGCTTCATAAAATAGAAAGTTTGATTCTAATGCAAAATATTAATTAATCTATTTATATTTATATTTGATAAATAATAAGACACACACACACATATAGTGGTTCTCTCTTGAACTCTATATAAAATGTTCTTGTTACAAGGCTACTCAACTTATCTGAATGAACTACGTTAGAATCAAATTTTCTATTTTATGAAGTATAAGTGTGATTAATTTTAGAATTATTTATAAAATTATACATTAGAATCAAAAGATTCTCTCCAGTACTCAGTATAAGAAGGTTCTCACTAGAATGAAAAATATATAAAAGTAGAAGTTCCTTAAAGTTAGGCATGCAGTACATGCTGCAGGATATATATAAAACTCCAAGTCATAACTTTAAGGTATTACATATAACAAAACCCTATAATATGTATATTCATGTTTTAGCCAGATCTGGGTACAGGAGTTGGGAATGGGTATGGATTTGGGGATCGAGCTCTTGATATTTGAGAATACTATAATTCCTGAATATGGAACCAGAACTGGATACACGATTCATTCTTAGTTTCTGTGGAATTTTGTGAACAGCGTTCATACCCAATAAAACAAATGCATGTATAATATATGAAAAATTAAATAATAAATGAAAAACAAGTTGAAAGTTTCAGCTCCATGTGACAAGTTCATTTACAACTGAACAGTTGGACTGTCAAGTATCCAGTTTTATATACGAAGGACTAGACCCGGATCCCATACCATGTCCATGTTTGACAAGGGTATGAAGGGAAAACTTAAGAGTCTGCTGCTTATATACAATGATGTAATGCTTACAGCATCAATAATTTATATTCTTCTGATCCTTATATTGTGTTGTTGAGACATTTGCTGTATGGCTGAAGCAGTTAGCTTAGTGCTAAAAGAAATTTCATATATTGTTGATGCTCATTAATTAAATTATGATATGAATTCATAATCCAAATTATCCAATTATAAATTGGTGTCTATCCTTTACTCCAATCAATTTTAGATGAGAAATATTCATCCCGCGTATGATGGTGGTGTTAACACCAGACCAGAATGGAATTCCTAAAGTTCAATTTTGTGGTCAAAGAACTGTTAGATTTATATTTGTATAGGCAGAATATAGCTATGATAAATGAGAAACATATGTTGAACATAAGTTGCAGTGAACTGTGTGTATATTTTATACTTCTACTTCTGCTGCATTTTCTTATATTCTGTGTGTTATACAAGAAGGAACAAGCCTCTTTATATAGATAAAATTAGCTTCCTCCCAAAGCTTGCTATAGTAGTTACTTGGTGGCTACACTTGCTACAGTAACTATGATGTCATTATAGTGACATCATCTTGCTTATGTCACTTCCTAGCTTATATTTAACAAGAACATATATTGAACCTATCTTCGGAAGTTTAAGTTAGTCTAACCGACTCTGTTTTCTTGGTTGTTTTTACATTTGGTTAAGCATTTTAACTATGTTACAGTTGGCATGGGTTATTTACTACAAGTTTGGGTGAAGTCACAATGAAACTTTATAAATTTTTATATGCAGTTTGAGTGGGCATGGCAGCATCCTACAGAATCCCTTGCCGTAAGAAAGGTGGCTTCCAAATTTAAATCATTTTCTGGGGTTGCAAATAAGGTTAAACTGGCATTCACAATGCTAACATTACCCTCCTGGCAGAGGTACAATGCCTTTTTTATATTAAATATTATGTCTGTTTGTGCGTGTGTCTTATTCGTGTGTATTGCACATAAAATTGTAAGATCAATCTGCTACAGAAATTATATATTTCAATCAGTCATAAGATCATTTATTTTCATTGGAATATAATTTAAAGATTCTGTTTAGTACTACTAAACTATTTGACTTCTAAAAGTCTAATTGACCGTCTATTTTGACAACGGAAGAACTATTACATTTTACTAGTCAATTTTATGGGTCAGTGGTTAATCATGGTTTGTGTATTTGGTCAGCCTGGATCTTACAGTGAACTTTTTCTCAACGAAATACCAAAGGCACTGTTCTGGTTGCCCACGTTTGCCGGAGCAAATGAACATGCAAATGAGTTCTATGGACGAGCTTCCATGTTATACTAGATATGAGAAGAATGTGTATCGACATGTGGAGTCAGACATTAAAGTAAGTGATGGATTGACAAAACCCAAGGAAAAAAATTATGCTGGACTTGGTTCCATTGAAGTCAAGGAAACAGTAGACTGTCATACTGTTCCTAACTTTGTAGACTGTAGAAACAAGACTGAAAACATGACTCCTGTTTCGACTCTGAATATAGCCAGGGGTAATTTGGTTCAACCAAGAAGCGCTGTACTAGAAGATATTTATCATCCACAGCCGTTATGGACTAATAAATCCATAGAGGAAGTTGTTTCATGTTTGCGTGTAGCAGAAACTTTCCAGGGAAGTATCTCTCCACAGGGGAAATCATGCAGTGTTGAACTGGTTTCGCCTGCTGGCAGAGACAGACCAAATATAAGAGTACCCAGGAAAGATAAAGTCTTAATTAAGGATCTTGTCGAACTTTCAAATGTTGAAGTTGTAGATTTGTCTACTCCAGAGTCGGGCTGCAGAACCAGTTTGCAGACAAAGAACAGAGAAACTGATAACTCAGCATTTATTGACTTGACCAAGTCCCCTAATTTTGTGTAGTTTAAACTTTATGTAGCCGCTACTAGTATAATTGACAGCATAGAGATCTGCCCCACGCTAGAAAAGATTGGCTGCATTATAATATGTATGCTGCACAAATCAAGAGCATATCTTCAATTAGGTTTGTACCCTGGTGATACATAGCAACCTGTTCCAGCAACCCAGTATCTCGCCATTTGGGTAAGATTTATGCAGTCAGCCACCTTGAGAGAAGAAGGGTTATACTTGAAGCAGAAGACACACAAGATGTGGCTGCCACATATTTTTCACTCACCTATGAGTCGTAGAAGAACAATAATTGTGATGATTACTATGATGGATGGGATATTTTTTTCTTTTTAAAAATATATAAAAATATTAACAAAACATGCCAACTTAATTTATGATAGTTTTCTCTTTTTGATTTCTCTGAAAATTCGGGGTTCTCATTAAATCTGCTCCCATTCTAATTTGTATTGTGTGTCAAATATAGTTAAATTCAAATTCAAATATGTTATTCTTGTATTTTCTTTCCTCTTTATATAATATCAATTTAGTTAAAATAAAAAAAGGAATCGTCAAAAACTTAGTCGGCTTAATATAATGATATTTTTATATATTCGTATCCCTATAGATATTAGAATTTGAATTTGATCATATTTGGAGAAGTCCAGACTAGAATCGGAGTAGATATATGAAAATCGAGTTTTTGGAAGAATACTCAAAGGGGTAGTACATAAGAAATTCTAAAAAACTGAGTTGACATGTTTTCTTAATATCACTATATATTCGAGTCCCTACGGAGATTAGAAATTAAATTTGAGCATATTTGGGGAATTTCGTACTAGAATCAGAGCAGATATATGATAATAGGATTTTCGAAGAATACTCAAAGGGCGTAGTACACGAGAAACTATTAAAAATTGAGTCGGCATGTTTTCTTAATATTTTTATATATTCGTGTTCATATGAATAATTGAATTTGAATTTGATCATATTGGGCAAGTCCGGACTAGAATAAGAGGATATTACATGAGAAATTCTCAACAACTGAGTTGGCCTATTTTCTTAATATTTTTATATATTCGTGTTCATATGAATAATTGAATTTGAATTTGATCATATTGGGCAATTCCGGACTAGATAAGAGCATATTACACGAGAAATTCTCAAAAACTGAGTCGGCCTATTTTCTTAATATTTTTATATATTCATTTTCATATGAACATTATTAGATATTCATGTCCGTATGAACATTAGTAATTGAATTTAACTATATTTGGGGAATTTTAGACCAAAATAAAAGCAGATATATGAAAACTGAGTTTGTGGGGAATCCTCAAAGGGGTAGTATGCCAGAAGTTCTTAAAAATTGAGTCGGCCTATTATATTAATATTTCTATATATTTGTGTTCCTACATATAGTAAAAATGGAATTTGACCATATTCGGGGCTATCCGAACTAGAATCAGAGCAAATATATGAAAACTGGGTTTTGGGGAATGCTTGAAGGGATAGTAGTTTCATGCCCTTAGAGATATTAGAACTTCAATTTGATCACATTTGAGGCAGTCCGAATCGAAATCGGAGGAGATATATGAAAATCACATCCAGATATGGTCACATCCAATTTTTCATATCCATAAGGACACAATTATATAAAAATATTCATAAAACAGGCCGACTCAATTTATGGCAAAGTTCTGTGTACTACCCCTTTAAGGATTCTCCAGAACCCGTTTTTCTTTATACCTTCTCTGATTTTGGTCCAGAATGACACAAATATTCTCACATTAAATTTTTCGTATCCATGTGGACACGAATACATAAAAATATTCATAAAACAGACCAACTCAATTTATGGAAAAATTCTATGCAATACTCCCTTTGAGAATTCTCCAAAACCCGACTTTCGTTATATCTGCTCCGATTCTAGTCCAGAATGACCCACATATGGTCACATTTAATTTATTCATATTCATAGGGACATGAATACATAAAAATATTCATAAAATAAACCGACTCAATTTATGGCAAAGTTCTATGTACTACCCCATTTGAGAATTCTCCAAAACCTAGCTTTCGTTATATCTGCTCCGATTCTGGTCTAAAATAACTCAAATATGGTCACATTCAATTTTTCGTATCCATAAGGACACGAATACATAAAAACATTCATAAATCAGGCCAACTCAATTTATGAAAAAGTGTTGTATACTACTCCTTTGAAGATTCTCCTAACCGGGCTTTCATTATATCTGCTTCGATTCTGATCTGGAATGACGCAAATATGGTCACATTCAATTTCTAACAACTATAGGGATATAGATATATAGAAATATTCATGAAACAGGGAGACTCAATTTATGGTAAAGTTCTATGTACTTACCCCCTTTGACGAACAGGTCGACTCAATTTATGGTAAAGTTTTATGTACTACTCACTTTGAGGATTCTCCAAAACTCAGCTTTCGTTATCTCCTTCAATTCTGGTTCGTAATGACTCAAATATGGTCACATTCTATTTTTCATATCCATAGGGACACAAATATATAAAAATATTCATAGAACAAGCCGACTCAATTTATGGTAAAGTTTTGTGTACTACCCACTTTAAGGATTCTCCAAAAGCCGACTTTTATTATATCTCCTCCAATTATGGTCCGGAATGACCCAAATATGGTCACATTCAATTTTTCATATCCATAGGGACACGAATATATACAAATATTCATAAAACATGATGACTCAATTTATGGCAAAATTCTGTATACTACCCCTTTGATGATTCTCCAAAACCTGAGTTTCGTTATATTCTGCTCCGATTCTGATCTATAAAATAGGCCGACTCAATTTATGACAAAGTTCTGTGTATTACCCCATTTAAGGATTCTCCGAAATCGAACTTTTATTATATCTGCTCCTATTCTGGTCCGGAATGACCTAGATATTTTAAATAAAATTTACCAAAAATCCAATAAAATGCTACAACTTTTCAATATCCAACAATTTAAAATTCAAAATTTAATAAAATACAACTCAATTATCGAAATTCAAATCTAAATCCATATTTATTAACTCTAATAGATGAAAACTAAAAATTAAACAAACTCCTCAAAATCAGTGAGCGAAAGCATTGATTCAAACTCAAAATCAACGAACGAAAGCATTGATTTAAACCCACCAATAGCCCACCTAATGTAATAACCTGAAATTTTAAGAGTAAAAAAATATATAATAATAATAATTATAATAATAATAATAATAATAATAATAATAATAATAATAATAATAATAATAATAATAATAATAATAATAATAATAATAATAATAATAATAATTCCGGTGTATAGTATTTTTATAAATGTCGAAACTTAAAAGATTTCGAAGCCGTATTATTATTATATATATGGAAGAAATAAGTGAATGTAAGTCGTATTATTTTTCGAACAAAGTTTCAATTCTGCTATAAGTTTTGTGCAGAACGAGATATTGGTGCGTACGCGACTTCTATGAGATTTCAAAGGCGTATGACTTGAGGATATTTGTAGTATATACTATTAAGTCAACATATATAATAATATATCTATAAAAGAGCCCGATTCAAGTTTTTGCAAATCCTCGTATACTACCCCCTTTGAGAATTATTCAAAATCCTGTTTTTTTATATCAGCTCTGTTTGAAGCCTCACCATATACGGTCAAATTCAAATTCTAATTCTAATATCCATAGGAACACAAATTTATAAAAATATCAATTTAATATCCATAAAAAACCCCGACTCAAATTTTGAAAAATCATCGTGTACTACCCCCTTTGAGGATTATTAAAAATATCGTTTTTCTATATCAGTTCTGTTTGAGGCCCGGACTCCACCATATATGGTCAAATTCTAATTCCAATATCCATAGGGACATAAATTTACAAAATTATCAATTTAATATCTATAAAAGAGCCCGATTCAAGTTTTAGCAAATCCTCGTGTACTTCCCCCTTTGAGGATTATTCAAAATCCGACTTTTTTTATATAAGCTCTGTTTGAGGCCCAGACTTCACCATATATGGTCAAATTCTAATTTCAATATCCATAGAGACACAAATTTATAAAAATATCAATTTAATATCCATAAAATACCCCGACTCAAGTTTTGGCAAATCCTCGTGTACTACCCCTTTTGAGGATTATTCAAAATCCCACTTTTTTAATATCAGCTCTATTTGAGGCCCTGACTCCACTATATACGGTCAAATTCTAATTCTAATATCCATAGGGACACAAGTTTACAAAATATCAATTTAATATCTATAAAAGGGCCCGGTTCAAGTTTTAGCAAATCCTGGTGTACTACCCCCTTTGAGGAATATTCAAAATCTCGCTTTTGTATATCAACTCTGTTTGAGGCCCGGACTCCACCATATATGGTCAAATTCTAATTCCAATATCCATAGGGACACAAATTTACAAAAATATCAATTTAATATCTATAAAGAGCCCGATTCAAGTTTTAGCAAATCCTCGTTTACTACCCCCTTTGAGGATTATTCAAAATCCTGCTTTTTTATATTAGCTCTGTTTGAGGTCCGAACTTCACCATATACGGTCAAATTCTAATTCTAATATCCACAGGGACACAAATTTACAAAAATATCAATTCAATATCCATAAAATACCCCGAATCAAGTTTTGGCATGTCCTAGTGTACTACCCCCTTTGAGGATTATTCAAAATCCTGTTTTTTTAATATCAGCTCTATTTGAGGCCCGGACTCCACCATATAAGATCAAATTCTAATTCTAATATCCATAGGGACACAAATTTACAAAAATCTGAATTTAATATCAATAAAATACCCCGATTCAAGTTTTGGCAAATCCTAGTGTACTACCCCTTTTGAGGATTATTCAAAATCCCGCTTTTTTAATATAAACTCTCTTTAAGGCCCGGACTCCACCATATAAGGTCAAATTCTAAATCTAGTATCCATAGTGACATAAATTTATAAAAATATCAATTTAATATCTATAAAAGGGACCGATTCAAGTTTGAGCAAATCATCGTGTACTACCCCCTTTGAGGATTATTCAAAATCTTGCTTTTTAATATCAGTTTTATTTGAACCCCGGACTCCACCATATATGGTCAAATTCTAATTCTAATATCCATAGGGACAAAAATTTACAAAAATATCAATTTAATATCTATAAAAGGGACCGATTCAAGTTTTAGCAAATCCTCGTGTACTACCCCATTCGAGGATTATTCAAAATCTCATTTTTTTATATCAGCTCTATTCGAGGCCTGGACTCCACCATATATGGTCAAATTCTAATTCCAATATTCATAGGAACATAAATTTACAAAAATATCAATTTGATATCTATAAAAGAGCCCGATTCAAGTTTTAGCAAATCCTCGTTTACCTACCCCCTTTGACGTTTATTCAAAATCCTGCCTTTTTATATTACCTCTGTTTGATGCCTAGATTTCACCATATCCGGTCAAATTCTAATTCTAATATCTATAGGGACACAAATTTACAAAATATCAATTTAATATCTATAAAAGGGCCCGATTCAAGTTTTAGCAAATCCTGGTATACTACCCCCCTTTGAGGATTATTCAAAATCTCACTTTTTTATATCAGCTCTGTTTGAGGCCCAGACTCCACCATATATGGTCAAATTCTAATTCCAATATCCATAGGTACACAAATTTAAAAAAATATCAATTTAATATCTATAAAGAGCACGATTCAAGTTTTAGAAAATCCTCGTTTACTACCCACTTTGAGGATTATTCAAAATCCTGCTTTTTTATATTAGCTCTGTTTGAGGCCCGAACTTCACCATATACGGTCAAATTCTAATTCTAATATCCACAAAGATACAAATTTACAAAAATATCAATTTAATATCCATAAAATACCCCGAATCAAGTTTTGGCAAATCCTCGTGTACTACCCCCTTTGAGGATTATTAAAAATCCCTCTTTTTTAATATCAGCTCTATTTCAGACCCGGACTCCACCATATACGGTCAAATTCTAATTCTAATATCCATAGGGACACAAATTTACAAAAATATCAATTTAATATCCATAAAATATTCGGACTCAAGTTTTGACAAATCCTCGTGTACTACCCCTTTTGAGGATTATTAAAATCTCGCTTTTTTAATATAAACTCTATTTAAGGCCCGGACTCCACCATATACGGTCAAATTCTAAATCTAATATCCATAGGGACATAAATTTATAAAAGTATCAATTTAATATCTATAAAAGGGACCGATTCAAGTTTGAGCAAATCCTCGTGTACTACCTACCCCCTTTGAAGATTATTCAAAATCCCGCCCTTTTAATATCAGCTCTATTTCAGGCCCTGATTCTACCATATACAGTCAAAATTTAATTCTAATATCCAGAGGGACACAAATTTACAAAAATATCATTTTCATATCCATAAAATATCCCGACTCAAATTTTGGCAAATCCTCGTGTAATACCCCTTTTGAAGATTATTCAAAATCCCGCTTTTTTAATATCAACTCTATTTGAGGCCCAAACTCCACCATATATGGTCAAATTCTAATTCCAATATCCATAGGGACATAAATTTACAAAAATATCAATTTAATATCTAAAAAGAGCCCGATTCCAGTTTTAGCAAATCCTCGTTTACTACCCACTTTGAGGATTATTCAAAATCCTGCTTTTTTATATTAGCTCTGTTTGAGGCCCAAACTTCACCATATACGATCAAATTCTAATTCTAATATCCATAGGGACACAAATTTACAAAAATATTAATTTAATATCAATAAAATACCAGGACTCAAGTTTTGGCAAATCCTCGTGTACTACCCCTTTTGAGGATTATTCAAAATCCCCCTTTTTAAATATAAACACTATTTAAGGCCCGGACTCCACCAGATACGGTCAAATTCTAAATCTAATATCCATAGGGACATAAATTTATAAAAATATCAATTTAATATCTATAAAAGGGACCGATTCAAGTTTGAGCAAATCATCGTGTACTACCCCCTTTGAGGATTATTCAAAATCTCACTTTTTTTATATCAGCTCTGTTTGAGGCCCGGACTCAACAATATATGGTCAAATTCTAATTCCAATATCCATAGGGTCACAAATTTATAAAAATATCAATTTAATATCTATAAAAGAGCCCCATTCAAGATTTAGCAAATCATTGTGTACTACCCCCTTGAGGACTATTAAAAATCTCGTTTTTTTTATATCAGCTCTATTTGAGGTCCGGACTCCACCATATAGGTCAAATTCTAATTCTAATATCCATTGGGACACAAATTTACAAAAATATCAATTTGATATCTATAAAAGAGCCCGATTCAAGTTTTAGCAAATCCTCGTTTACTACCCCCTTTGAGGTTTATTCAAAATCCTGCCTTTTTATATTAGCTCTGTTTGATGCCCAGACTTCACCATATCCGGTCAAATTTTAATTCTAATATCTATAGAGACACAAATTTATAAAATATCAATTTAATATCTATAAAAGGGCCCGATTCAAGTTTTAGCAAATCCTGATGTATTACCCCCTTTGAGGATTATTCAAAATCTCGTTTGTTTATATCAGTTCTGTTTGAGGCCCGGACTCCACCATATACGGTCAAATTCTAATTCCAATATCCATAGGGACATAAATTTACAAAAATATCAATTTAATATCTATAAAGAGCCCGATTCAAGTTTTAGCAAATCCTCGTTTACAACCCACTTCGAGGATTATTCAAAATCCTGCTTTTTTATATTAGCTCTGTTTGAGGCCCAAACTTCACCATATACGGTCAAATTCTAATTCTAATATCCACAGGGACACAAATTTAAAAAAATATCAATTCAATATCCATAAAATACCCCGAATCAAGTTTTGACAAATCCTCGTGTACTACCCCTTTGAGGATTATTCAAAATCCCGCCCTTTTAATATCCGCTCTATTTCAGGCCCAGACTCCAGCATATACGGTCAAATTCTAATTCTAATATCCACAGGGACACAAATTTACAAAAATATCAATTTAATATCTATAAAGAGCCCGATTCAAATTTTAGCAAATCCTCGTTTACTACCCACTTTGAGGATTATTCAAAATCCTGCTTTTTTATATTAGCTCTGTTTGAGGCCCAAACTTCACCATATACGGTCAAATTCTAATTCTAATATCCATAGGGACACAAATTTACAAAAATATTAATTTAATATCAATAAAATACCAGGACTCAAGTTTTGGCAAATCCTCGTGTACTACCCCTTTTGAGGATTATTCAAAATCCCCCTTTTTTAATATAAACTCTATTTAAGGCCCGGACTCCACCAGATACGGTCAAATTCTAAATCTAATATTCATAGGGACATAAATTTATAAAAATATCAATTTAATATCTATAAAAGGGACCGATTCAAGTTTGAGCAAATCATCGTGTACTACCCCCCTTTGAGGATTATTCAAAATCTCACTTTTTTTATATCAGCTCTGTTTGAGGCCCGAACTCAACAATATATGGTCAAATTCTAATTCCAATATCCATAGGGTTACAAATTTATAAAAATATCAATTTAATATCTATAAAAGAGCCCCATTCAAGATTTAGCAAATCATCGTGTACTACCCCCTTGAGGACTATTAAAAATCTCATTTTTTTTATATCAGCTCCGTTTGAGGTCCGGACTCCACCATATATGGTCAAATTCTAATTCCAATATCCATTGGGACACAAATTTACAAAAATATTAATTTGATATCTATAAAAGAGCCCGATTCAAGTTTTAGCAAATCCTCGTTTACTACCCCCTCTGAGGTTTATTCAAAATCCTGCCTTTTTATGTTAGCTCTGTTTGATGTCCAGACTTCACCATATCCGGTCAAATTCTAATTCTAATATCTATAGGGACAAAAATTTATAAAATATCAATTTAATATCTATAAAAGGGCCCGATTCAAGTTTTAGCAAATCCTGATGTATTACCCCCTTTGAGGATTATTCAAAATCTCGTTTTTTTATATCAGCTCTGTTTGAGGCCCGGACTCCACCATATACGGTCAAATTCTAATTCCAATATCCATAGGGACACAAATTTACAAAAATATCAATTTAATATCTATAAAGAGCCCGATTCAAGTTTTAGCAAATCCTCGTTTACTACCCACTTTGAGGATTATTCAAAATCCTGCTTTTTTATATTAGCTCTGTTTGAGGCCCAAACTTCACCAAATACGGTTAAATTCTAATTCTAATATCCATAGGGACACAAATTTACAAAAATATCAATTCAATATCCATAAAATACCCCGAATCAAGTTTTGGCATATCCTCGTGTACTACCACCCCCTTTGAGGATTATTCAAAATCCCGCCCTTTTAATATCCGCCCTATTTCAGGCCCTGACTCCACCATATACGGTCAAATTCTAATTCTAATATCCATAGGGATACAAATTTACAAAAATATCATTTTAATATCCATAAAATATCCCGTCTCAAATTTTGGCAAATCCTCGTGTACTACCTCTTTTGAAGATTATTCAAAATTCCGCTTTTTTAATATCAACTCTATTTGAGGCCCGGACTCCACCGTATGCGGTCAAATTCTAATTCTAATATCCAGCGGGACACAAATTTACAAAAATATTAATTTAATATCAGTAAAATACCTGGACTCAATTTTTGGCAAATCCTCGTGTACTACCCCTTTTGAGGATTATTCAAAATCCCACTTTTTTAATATAAACTCTATTTAAGGCCCGGACTCTACCATATACGGTCAAATTCTAAATCTAATATCCATAGGGACATAAATTTATAAAAATATGTCAGCTCTGTTTATATCAGCTCTGTTTGAGGCTCGAACTCAACAATATATGGTTAAATTCTAATTCAAATATCCATAGGGTCACAAATTTATAAAAATATCAATTTAATATCTATAAAAGAGCCCCATTCAAGATTTAGCAAATCATCGTGTACTACCCCCTTTGAGAACTATTAAAAATCTCATTTTTTTTATATCAGCTCTGTTTGAGGCCCGGACTGAAGGGTTTCGAGCATGAAAACGCAGCGGAATTAACGTAAAAAAAAAAAAAAATCGAAACCCAATCGCAGGATCCATGTATAACGTTGGATGATTATGGTGAAGAAGTCTGTACCTTAACAAAGCTTTCCGTATGATGTTTAATGGAGGTCCAGAAAGATGAATCACAGCAGCCCTTTGTTGCAAAGATTTGCTCTCCAAAGAAGTCCACACGAACGCCCGATCGTCCTACGATCACCGGAGTCGGTACTAGACGAATTGTTTGCCTCTCTCTCTCTCTCTCTCTCTCTTTCTCTAGCCTCTCTTGATGTTGAGCAGCTAGGGTTTTTCTCTAAAACGAAATTTGATGATTCAACCCTAATACTATACATCATTATGTATATATAGGGGAAAGAGATATTTTGGGCCTAACCCTAATTCATGTGGTTTCCAAAACCCATTATGACTTTGGGTTATTATTATTATTAAATCTGAATTCTAATATAATTAATCAAGTCCCACTTAATTAATTTAATTATTAAATTCGAATAATAATAATACTTATTAAATCCGAATTCTAATATAATTAATCAAGTCCCACTTAATTAATTCAATAATTAAATTCGAATAAACAATAATATATTTAAATTTGTAATTTAAATAAACCTCCGTTTTGACGTTCTTTGTGTGTGACCCTTTAGGTTATTATTACGTTGGCAATAATTTTATTATCTAATAATAAAATTATAAACAATGAGCGGCATCTAGTAATACATCATTGCTACCCAAGTAACAATAATAATTGGTGATTCAATTAAACCTTTCGTGAATAATGTTCCATGTAATATAATCCCTTTAACCTTATATTATAGATCAAACTCGAGGCATGTATAGTGTCATCCTCTTCAACGTTTAATCTCGGTTTCCTTGATCAATGAGTAGACTATTTAAACAAATCAATATTTGAGCATGGCCATGCATTTCGTAGTCTCACTCAATCAAGAGGCCAATAATATCACTCCTAGAATTGGAGGGTTAAATCCTATATCTATCATTCATATTCCTCATACGATTCATAGCATACCCAATGTACACCTTTATCATTACCCGGTTAAAGGTAACTTTGAGTGTAATTAAAGTATATTAATTCTCGTATAGAAATATAATGATTTCAAATCAGAGGATCATTACATCATTATCACAGTGAGATTTCTTATGACACTCATTAACATGTAGAATCTCACGGCGGGTCTTTCCAGTGTCATGTATTGATACATACACTTATGTTCTTGACTTTAGTATCACCATACCTATGACCAATGAGATGTGGTCATCCGTCAACAAACATACTAGTCTTGTTGCATTATTATTGTCCTTAAATAATAATACTTGACTAGGGAATTTTAGGAATAAAATACTATTCATATAATCTCATTTTTAAGTCACATACTTAAAAATATATATTACGTATTAATATTCCAAGGACATTTATTATCCTTTCAATTTATAACGCAGTAAATAAAGACATAATAAATAATAATTAAATAATCACATAAAACATAATCCTTAATTGTTTTCAATAAAACATTAAAAGTATTGTCTCTAGGACACTAATACTAACAATCTCCCACTTGTACTAGAGCCAATCTCTCATGTATCTAATACCCATGGAACTAGTATGACCTTCGTGCTTCTGCTGCGACAAAGCCTTTGTTGGTCCCTGATATTGTAGAAGGGGGGGGGGTTGAATACAATATCTATAATTAATCGCGGAATATTTGAATTAAAAATATTATTTTAATTTTTCGCGAAATATTAATTTTAATGAAATACTGTTCAAGTAGAAGATATAATTTTTAACTTGAAACGTATTACAAAATTAATATTAAGAAAACTGTTATATAATTGATAAAAGTTCTAGAACAAATTTGACATGGATTGTTCGTGTTTTACAATTATATTCCAAACTCAGCACAGAAATCTGTGAATATTACAATGCAGACAAATTACTGAATTTGAACTGTTTTTCTGTTCTTAACAATTGAACTGAACAACTGAAAAGTGAAGAGCTGATCTCATATTTATAGAGATTTGAAATGACTAGTATGACCTTTATCAGCATGACTTAATTTAATGAAAATAAGTCTTGTATGACTTATTTAACACTTGTATGACTTATAAAAACCTGGGCAAGACTTATTTCTGGTCGGTATGACTCAGTCAAAATTCGGTATGACTTATTCAACTTGCTCCAGCATGACCTTTTCAACAGCTGCTCGGTATGACTTATTCTGGTATGACTTTAGGTCGGCAGAAGCTCGGTATGACTCATTGAATTCTGCTCGGTATGACTCATTGAATTCTGCTCGGTATGACTCATTGAATTCTGCTCGGTGTGACTCATTGAATTCTGCTCTGTATGACTCATTGAATTCTGCTCGGTATGACTCATATTTCAGCAGCTCAATATGACTCATATTTCAGCAGCTCAGTATGACTCATATTTCAGCAGCTCAGTATGACTTATTTTCTGCCAGAATTCGGTATGACTTATTTTCTGCCAGAATTCAGTATGACTTATTTTCTGCCAGAATTCGGTGTGACTTATTTAATAATTTTTTTCTTTTTTTTTGATTTTATTAATAAGTCTTTTGAATTAAATTACAAGTCATATTAAGTCATATCTTTTATAATAAATTAATTCTACTTAATTTAATTAGTTAATTTATAAATTAAATTAAATTCAACTTGAATTAATTTAATTAGATAAATTAAATAATAAATTAACTTTTGATAGTAGAATTAAAATACTATCTTTACTCATATAGCCGTGCTGTCGGTCTTGAAATCTTCTCGTCCTTTCTTTGTCTTCTGATCTTGAAACCTCTTGAACTAAATGAAGAATAAATATTATTTTAGTTGACACACAAATGTACTGTCTGGTTTATTTGTGTCATACTAATAAATATACTCCATTTATTAACTTTTAACTTGAGGCCTTTTGTCATTTCCTTTTTGCTTCACTGTCTTCAATCTTCTTCTGGAATCTTCTGTAGTAACCACTTGAAATCTTCTATATCTTCTGTCTTCTATAGAAGTACTACCACAATATTATTTTCACTGACGCTTGATCATAACAATGAACTTCTTCCAGTGTTGAGTAGCAATCCCATAAAATTCTTCTGATACTTAGATCCTTTGTGATTAGTTGACTGTCTTCGATTTGATTCCATCCTCAGTATTTATTACTTACTACATTTTCTTACAGGAGTTGAGTTGTCATCTATTTATTACAAATAGGCCTAGTCATATGCCTTTCAGCCTTAGTCAGTGGATCTGCAATGTTATCATTTATATGCACTTTACATATATGTATATCCCCTCGATTATTAATCTTATTAATTAGGTGATATCTCCTAAGTACATCCCCAAACATCCTCCTTGGCTGCTTCGCAAGCATCAATATACTCAGGCTCTATTGTAGAATCAACAACTGTCTCAGCTGTGAACCATTCCAGCATACAACATCTCCATTTAGACAAAACACAAATCCAGACTGAGAAATCGAATCATCCTTGTCTGTCTAGAAACTAGCGTCGGTGTAACCTTTTACTACCAGCTTATCTTCTCCTCCATATACCAAGAATTAATCTTTAGTCCTCTTCAAGTACTTAAGAATATTCTTGACTGCTGTCCAGTGACCTTCACCTGGATTAGACTAGTATCTACTCTGACTTAGGCCGATCATTCTTCTTGATCTATCTCTATAGATCTTGATACCTAAAATATAGGTTGCTTCGCCTAAGTCTTTCATTGAGAAATTCTTACTCAACCAAGTCTTAAAAGCCTGTAAAGAAGGAATGTCATTCCTTATTATTAATATATCATCAATATATAATTATAGGAATGTCACATTGCTCCCACTTACCTTCTTGTAAACACATGGATCAACCCACTTGCACCCTATAGGTTTTACCCCATTAAGTGGATCAACCAAAGTCCATACTTGATTAGTATACATGGATTCCATCTCAGATTTCATGGCATCCAGCCATCTCTTGGATTCTAGAGTGTTCATAGCATCTTAGTAGGTGAGAGGCTCATCTTCGTCGATAAGCATCACATCACCATCTTGAGTTAAGAGAAATCCATAATATCTCTCAGGCTCATGGCGAATCCTACTAGACCTACGAATAACCTGTGTTTCTTGAGCAGTGTTGTGGTCTTGTACATCCTGCTCAAGTTCCTCCATTGGTTCAATGTTATCTTGTGGGCCTCGAACTTCATCGAGATCTATTATCCTCTCACTATTTTCCTTCGAAAGCATTTCTCTTTCAAGAAAAACTGTAGTTCGAGCAACAAACACTTTGTTCTCAGAAGGATTATAGAACGAATAACCCTTTTGTTTCAATTGGGTATCCCACAAAATTATATTTGTCTGATTTAGGTCCTAGCTTGTCAGAAGTTAAACGTTTCACAAACGCTTCACATCCCCATATTTTCATAAATGACATGCTATGACGTTTCTTAGTCCATATCTCATATGGAGTCTTCTGAACCGTTTTAGTAGGAACTCGGTTAAGTGTATAAGTAGCCGTCTCCAGGGCGTAGCCCCATAAACTAATTGGAAGATCTGCATGACTCATCATCGATCGTACCATGTCCAACAAAGTACGATTCCTCCTTTCAGAAACTCCATTCCATTATGGTGTTCCGGGAGGAGTGAGTTGTGATACAATACCACACTCTTTTAATAAACTCTTAAATTCATGGCTTAAGTATTCACCTTCACGATCAGATCGTAGAGTCTTAATACTTCCGTCAGTTTACTTTTCTACTTCAACTTTGTATTCTTTAAACTTTTTCAAAAGAATCGGATTTGTTCTTCATAAGATACACATATCTACTGAAATTATCAGTAAACGTGATAAAGTAGTAAAAGCCACCTCTTGTCATAGTACGCATAGGACCACATACATCACTATGTATAAGTTCTAATCGTTCAGTGGCCCTTTCACCTTGTCCAGTAAAAGGAGATTTAGTCATTTTTCCAATGAGACAAGGTTCGCATGCTTCGTATGATTCAAAGTCAAACTTATCCAAGTATCCATCCTTATGTAACTTGGAAATGCGCTTCTCATTTATATGGCCTAAACGACAGTGCCAGAAGTATGTTTGATTTGAGTCATTTATTTTAAGACGTTTGTTATTCACATTATAGATAGGAGTGTCTAAATCAAGAACATAAATAAACGTGCAACCCCATAGGTAACATTATTCAAAGAAAAGAACAACTATTGTTCTGAATTAAAATGCAAAACCTTTCTTGTCTAAACAAGAAACCGAAATAATGTTTCTGCAAATTGCAGGCATGTAAAAAAAGTTCTCAAGTTCTAAAATAAGCCTAGTGGGCAATGATAAATAATAAGTCCCTACAGCTAAAACAACAACCTTTGCTCCATTGCCAACTCGTAGGTCGACCTCTCCTAGCCAAAGTCCTACTCCTTTATAGTTCATGTACATTTATACAAATGTGAGAACCACATCCAGTATCCAATACCCATGATGTAGAAGTTGACAAATTGACCTCTATAACATAAATACCTGAATCAGAAGCTTGACCAGCCTTCTTCTTCTTCAGATCCTCCAAATAAGCATAACAGTTTCTCTTCCAATGACCTGGTTTACCATAGTAGTGACAATCACCCTTTACAACAACACCCTTTGGCTTTAAAGCCTGTTTGGGATTAGCCTTTGGCTTGGGACTAGAAGCAGATCCAATCTTCTTCTTTCCCTTCCATTTGCCTTTCCTATTAGCCTTACCTTTGTTATCTACCATCAACATGGCAGCAGGTTCAGCCTTTTCATGTTGGTTTTAGTAGTTCGTAACATGGCCAACAATTCAGTGGGTGTTTTGTCTATCTCATTCATATTGTAGTTCATAACAAAATGAGTATAGTTGCGGTTCAAAGATTGCAAGATTAAGTCAATCTGAGCTTCCAAACCAATCGGGAAACCCAAAGTATCAAGATACTCAATATAACCTATCATCTTCAGAACATGTGGTTGAACAGGTTCACGCTCCCCTGTTTGCAAGCATACAGTGCTTTGCTTGTGTCGAACCTTTCTTGACGAGCTTGTCCCTCAAACATTCTTTGAAGGTGTTCAATCATCTCATAAGCATCCATATGCTCATGTTGTTTTTGAAGCTCAGCACTCATGGTTGCCAGCATGAGACATGCAATATCATTCACATCATCAATATGCTTCTGATAAGTATTTTGCTGAACGCGAGTTGCATTCTTAGCAGGAGGAGAAGGTGAAGGAATTTCAATGACATGGAGCTTACGCTCTTGCCTGAGGACAATCCTCAAATTCCTATACCAATCCAGAAAGTTAATTCCTGTCAGCTTGTCCTTCTCAAGGGTTGCTCGTACGGAGAAAATATTTGTATTGTTTGCCATTTAAATATCTACAATGTTTAAAATATATAAAATAAACATTAGATTGTCTGAGTTATTTATTATGTTCAAATGATTATGATATATTCATAATATATCTCCCACTATTTTTATCAAATTAATAGCCCTTACTATTAATTTAGAAAGTATATCCCATAATTCTTTCTAGTGAGCCAAGATCCATATTTCGTCATATCCTAAGTCAACCACTGGAAGTCCTTAAAAAATGATTATTTAGGTAGACAACAGTTGTCAATTATATCATATATAATTCTTGGATAGTTTAGTGAACAACGATTGATCTTATCTATCTAATAGACTTTTAACCAAACTCTATGCTTCTAAGTTCATAATGATTGAATATAACCATTTATTTTCACCTTATTATGACGACTCAGTTAAGTTAGACCCAATGATACAACGGTCGAATATAACCGTTTATATTCGTCGCATCTCACCACGATAGATAGGAGTCCCCTGCCACTGACAGTCCTTCCCCTAATCGATCTAGGATTCGATGAGTGTTCATTCATTGGAAAGCATCCGAGTAAAACTTAATATTTTGTTAAGGGGTTTAGAAAATTTATAACGATCATGATCACATCATAAAGAGATCCTCAATTTTTCCTTGAACCAAATATTTAAAATTAACATCTTAAATTGTTCATTTCCCAGGTAGATGGAGGATACCAGTAGTCACACTTAAAACCCATCAGCCTTACGAATACGCATATCCGTTTTTGTCAGAAAATCCCAGTTATAGATATCAAAAATCAATATTTAATTCCGTGTTTTTAAAATCCATATTTCATAAACACAAGAATCTCATGATCATTTGTTAATTTTAAAATCTTGAATCGTTACAGATTTTATCTTTCTTAAGCAGACATAGCATGGGTGTCATATCTAATACATACATCATTCCAACACATACATATCTACACATGCATTCATATACATATATGTATTGTGCATAAATTAAACGTGTTTGGTTACGGCCCCATCCTATGTGATATTTCCAAGCTAATGGAATTATCAAGGTCAATCTATGGTGGTTTCAAATACTACACTATTACATGTCTTTATCTTCTTCATTGCTCCATCATTTGGATTGCCTCCTAGCTTCCTTGCTTCCAAGTCTCCATTGAACAATTACATTGAATAATAAATAAATCTATTCTAATGAAATTATAAGAAGAACTCGAGTTACATTCGAGATTAACAATTACAATGAATAAACGACATGCAAGTCGTATTTAGAAACCAAAACCATAAAACAAAACCACTATCCTATAGGTCTTTAGGACATAACCATCCACCATGTTATCACATAACACATGTAATATATCTCAGATTATATAAACATATCATATAATCATATATAATAAATTTCGAAATTTCAGAAAATCAAATAAATTTCAGAAAATAATAAATAGCCGTTTCGGGGCCTGTAACGTCGTCAAACGGCTTACAGACGCGAAGCTGACTTTGTCAGTATTGCTCAGTGATACGATTCCAGTCAGAAAACACATATCGGTTGCGAAAATCGGACACTGGACACAGATTTCAGAAAATCTACCGAAGCCGTTTCAGAATTCGTATCGAATACGATTTCCATAACAAGAACAAACATGTATCATATACATACAGCAATACACACAATCATCCCATGATTATACAACACATGAATATCATATATTCAAAATCATATAAAACATATATATCAATATATAGTCATGGCATATCATATATACGTTTACATACATCGAAAAACTGTTAAACACATAACCAAATCATCCCATTATACACGTAGCTCTGATGCCATTGAAGGGTTTCGAGCATGAAAACGCAGCGGAATTAACGTAAAAATAAAAAAAAATCGAAACCCAATCGCAGGATCCATGTATAACGTTGGATGATTATGGTGAAGAAGTCTGTACCTTAACAAAGCTTTCCGTATGCTGTTTAATGGAGGTCCAGAAAGATGAATCACAGCAGCCCTTTGTTGCAAAGATTTGCTCTCCAAAGAAGTCCACACGAACGCCCGATCGTCCTACGATCACCGGAGTCGGTACTAGCCGAATTGTTTGCCTCTCTCTCTCTCTCTCTTTCTCTAGCCTCTCTTGATGTTGAGCAGCTAGGGTTTTTCTCTAAAACGAAATTTGATGATTCAACCTTAATACTATACATCATTATGTATATATAGGGGAGAGAGATATTTTGGGCCTAACCCTAATTCATGTGGTTTCCAAAACCCATTATGACTTTGGGTTATTATTATTATTAAATCTGAATTCTAATATAATTAATCATGTCCCACTTAATTAATTTAATTATTAAATTCGAATAATAATAATACTTATTAAATCCAAATTCTAATATAATTAATCAAGTCCTACTTAATTAATTCAATAATTAAATTTGAATAAACAATAATATATTTAAATTCGTAATTTAAATAAACCTCCGTTTTGACGTTCTTTGTGTGTGACCCTTTAGGTTATTATTATGTTGGCAATAATTTTATTATATAATAATAAAATTATAAACAATGAACGGCATCTAGTAATACATCATTGCTACCCAAGTAACAATAATAACTGGTGATTCAATTAAACCTTTCGTGAATAATGTTCCATGTAATATAATACCTTTAACCTTATTTTATAGATCAAACTCGAGGCATGTATAGTGTCATCCTCTTCAACGTTTAATCTCGGTTTCCTTGATCAATGAGTAGACTATTTAAACAAATCAATATTTGAGCATGACCATGCATTTCATAGTCTCACTCAATCAAGAGGCCAATAATATCACTCCTAAAATTGGAGGGTTAAATCCTATATCTATCATTCATATTTCTCATACGATTCATAGCATACCCAATGTACACCTTTATCATTACCCGGTTAAAGGTAACTTTGAGTGTAATCAAAGTATATTAATTCTCGTATAGAAATATAATGATTTCAAGTCAGAGGATCATTACATCATTATCACAGTGAGATTTCTTATGACACTCATTAACATGTAGAATATCACGGCGGGTCTTTCCAGTGTCATGTATTGATACATACACTTATGTTCTTGACTTTAGTATCACCATACCTATGACCAATGAGATGTGGTCATCCGTCAACAAACATACTAGTCTTATTGCATTATTATTGTCCTTAAATAATAATACTTGACTAGGGAATTTTAGGAATAAAATACTATTCATATAATCTCATTTTTAAGTCACATACTTAAAGATATATATTACGTATTAATATTCCAAGGACATTTATTATCCTTTCAATTTATAACGCAGTAAATAAAGACATAATAAATAATAATTAAATAATCACATAAAACATAATCCTTAATTGTTTTCAATAAAACATTAAAAGTATTGTCTCTAGGACACCAATACTAACACGGACTTCACCATATACAGTCAAAATCTAATTCTAATATCCACAAGGACACAAATTTACAAAAATATCAATTCAATATCCATAAAATATCCCGAATAGAGTTTTGGCAAATCCTCGTGTACTACCCCTTTTGAGGATTATTCAAAATCCCGCTTTTTTATATCAGCTCTATTTAAGGCCCGGACTCCACCATATACGGTCAAATTCTAATTCTAATATCCATAGGGACACAAATTTACAAAAATATTAATTTAATATCCATAAAATATCCCGACTCAAGTTTTGGCAAATCCTCGTGTACTACCCCTTTTGAGGATTATTCAAAATCCCGATTTGTAATATCAACTCTGTTTGAGGCCCAGACTCCACCATAGATGATCAAATTCTAATTCCAATATCCATAGGGACACAAATTTAATATCTATAAAAGGGACCGATTCAAGTTTGAGCAAATCATCGTGTACTACCCCCTTTGAGGATTATTCAAAATCACACTTTTTTTATATCAGCTCTGTTTGAGGCCCAGACTCAACAATATATGGTAAAATTCTAATTCCAATATCCATAGAGTCACAAATTTATAAAAATATCAATTTAGTATTTATAAAAGGGCCCGATTCAAGTTTTAGCAAATCCTCGTGTACTACCCCCTTTGAAGATTATTCAAATTCCTGCTTTTTTTATCAGATCTGTTTGAGGCCCGGACTCCGCCATATATGGTAAAATTCTAATTCTAATATCTATAGGGACACAAATTTATAAAAATATCAATTTAATATCCATAAAATACCCCGACTCTAATTTGAGCAAATCCTCGTGTACTACCCCCTTTGAAGATTATTCAAAATCCTGCTGTTTTAATTTCAGCTTTATTTGAGGCCCGGACTCCACCATATATGGCCAAATTCTAATTCTAATCTCCACAGGGACACAAATTTATAAGAATATCAATTTAATATCCATAAAATACCCTGATTCAAGTTTTAGCAAATCCTCGTTTACTACCCCCTTTGAGGTTTATTCAAAATCCTGCCTTTTTATATTAGCTCTGTTTGATGCCAAGACTTCACCATATTCCGTCAAATTCTAATTCTAATATGTATAGGGAAACAATTTTACAAAATATCAATTTAATATCTATAAAAGGGCCCGATTCAAGTTTTGGCAAATCCTGGTGTACTACCCCCTTTGAGGATTATTCAAAATCTCGTTTTTTTATATTAGCTCTGTTTGAGGCCCAGACTCCACCATATATGATCAAATTCTAATTCCAATATCCATAGGGACACAAATTTATAAAAATATTAATTTAATATCTATAAAGAGCCCGATTCAAGTTTTGGCAAATCCTCGTGTACTACCCCTTTTGAGTATTATTCAAAATCCCGCTTTTTTATATCAGCTCTATTTCAGGCCCAGACTCCACCATATACAGTCAAATTCTAATTCTAATATCCATAGGGACACAAATTTACAAAAATATCAATTTAATATCTATAAAATATCCGTACTCAAATTTTGGCAAATCCTCGTGTACTACCCCCTTTGAGATTTATTCAAAATCCTGTTTTTTTATATCAGCTCTATACGAGGCCCAGACTCCACCATATATGGTCAAATTCTAATTCCAATATCGATAGGGACACAAATTTACAAAAATATCAATTTAGTATCTATAAAAGGGCCTGATTCAAGTTTTGGCAAATCCTCGTGTACTACCCCTTTCGAGGATTATTCAAAATCCCGCTTTTTAATATCAGCTCTATTTCAGGCCCGGACTCCACCATATACGGTCAAATTCTATTTCTAATATCCATAGGGACACAAATTTACAATAATATCAAATAAATATCCATAAAATATCCCGACTCAAGTTTTGGCAAATACTCGTGTACTACCCCTTTTCAGAATTTTTCAAAATCCCGATTTGTAATATCAACTCTATTTGAGGCCCGGACTCCACCATATATGGTCAAATTCTAATTCGTATATCCATAGGGACACAAAGTTACAAAAATATCATTTTAGTTTCTATAAAAGGGCCCGATTCATGTTTTAGCAAATCCTCGTGTACTACCCACTTTGAAGATTATTCAAATTCCTGCTTTTTTTATCAAATCTGTTTGAGGCCCGGACTCCACCATATATGGTCAAATTCTAATTCTAATATCTATAGGAACACAAATTTATACAAATTTCAATTTAATATCCATAAAATACCCGGACTCTAATTTGGGCAAATCCTCGTGTACTACCCCCTTTGAAGATTATTCAAAATCCCGCTGTTTTAATTTCAGCTTTATTTGAGGCCCGGACTCCACCATATATGGTCAAATTTTAATTCTAATCTCCACATGGACACAAATTTATAAAAATATCAATTTAATATCCATAAAATACCCCGACTCAAGTTTTGGCAAATCCTCGTGTACTACCCCCTTTGAGGATTATTCAAATTCCCATTTTTTTATATCAGCTCTATTTGAGGCCCGGACTCCACCATATATGGTCAAATTCTAATTCTAATATCCATAAGGACACAAATTTATAAAAATATCAATTTAATATCTATAAAAGGGCCCGTTCCAAGTTTTGCCAAATCCTTGTATACTACCCCATTTGAGAATTATTCAAAATTCTACTTTTTTTATATCAGCTCTGTTTGAGGCCTGTAATCCACCGTATATGGTCAAATTCTAATTCCAATATCCATTGGGACACAAATTTACAAAAATATCAATTTAATATCTATAAAAGAGCCCTATTTAAGTTTTAGCAAATCCTCTGTACTACCCCCTTTGAGGATTATTTAAAATCCTGCTTTTTTATATCAGCTCTATTTGAGGCCCGGACTTCACGATATACGGTCAAATTCTAATTTTAATATCCACAGGGACACAAATTTATAAAAATATCAATTTAATATCTATAAAAGGGACCGATTCAAGTTTTGCCTTGTACTACCCCATTTGAGAATTATTCAAAATTCCACTTTTTTTATATCAGCTCTTTTTTAGGCATGGAATCCACCATATATGGTCAAATTCTAATTCCAATATCCATAGGGACCCAAATTTACAAAAATATCAATTTAATATCCATAAAATACCATGACTCAAGTTTTGCCCAATCCTCGTGTACTACCCCCTTTGAGGATTATTCAAAATCCCGCTTTTTTTATATCAGCTCTGTTTGAGGCTCGGACTCCACCATATATGGTCATGTTCTAATTCCAATATCCATAGGTACAAAAATTTAAAAAAATATCAATTTAATATCTATAAAGAGCCCGATTCAAGTTTTGGCAAATCCTCGTGTACTACCCCTTTTGAGGATTATTCAAAATCCCGCTTTTTAATATCAGCTCTATGTCAGGCCCGGACTCCACCATATACGGTCAAATTCTAATTCTAATATCCATAGGGACACAAATTTATAAAAATATCAATTTAATATATATAAAATATCCGTACTCAAGTTTTGGCAAATCCTCGTGTACTACCCCCTTTGAGAATTATTCAAAATCCCGTTTTTTTATATCAGCTCTATACGAGGCCCAGATTCCACCATATACGGTCAAATTCTAATTATAATATCCATAAGGACACAAATTTATAAAAATATCAATTTAATGTCTATATAAAGGGCCCGATTCAAGTTTGGCAAAATCCTTGTGTACTACCCCATTTGAGAATTATTCAAAATTCCACTTTTTTATATCAGCTCTGTTTGAGGCCTGAAATCCACCATATATGGTCAAATTTTAATTCCAATATCCATAGGGACACAAATTTATAAAAATATCAATTTAATATCTATAAAAGAGCCCGATTCAAGTTTTATCAAACCCACTTGTACTACCCCCTTTGAGGATTATTTAAAATCCCGCTTTTTTTATATCAGCTCTGTGTGAGGCCTAGACTCCACCATATACGGTCAAATTCTAATTCTAATATCCATAGGGACACAAAGTTATAAAAATATCAATTTAGTATCTATAAAAGGGCCCGATTCAAGTTTTGCCAAATCCTCGTGTACTACCCCATTTGAGAATTATTCAAAATTCTACTTTTTTTATATCAGCTCTGTTTGATGCCTGGAATCTACCATATATGGTTAAATTCTAATTCCAATATCCATAGGGACACAAATTTACAGAAATATCAATTTAATATCTATAAAATACCATGACTCAAGTTTTGCCAAATCCTCGTGTACTACCCCCTTTGAGGATTATTCAAAATCCCGCTTTTTTATATCAGCTCTGTTTGAGCCTCGGACTCCATCATATATTGTAAAATTCTAATTCCAATATCCATAGGGACACAAATTTACAAAAATATCAATTTAATATCTATAAAGAGCCTGATTCAAGTTTTGGAAAATCCTCGCGTACTACCCCCTTTGAGGATTATTCAAAATCCTGTTTTTTAATATCAGCTCTATTTGAGGCCCGGACTCCACCATATACGGTCAAATTCTAATTCTAATATCCATAAGGACACAAATTTAAAATTTTTTTAATTTAATATCAATAAAATACCCCGACTCAAGTTTTGGCAAATAGTTGTGTACTACCCCTTTTGAAGATTATTCAAAGTCCCGGTTTTTTAATATAAACTCTATTTAAGGCCCGAACTCCACCATATACGGTCAAATTATAAATTTAATATCCATAGGGACATAAATTTATAAAAATATCAATTTAATATCTATAAAAGGGACCGATTAAAGTTTGAGCATATCATCGTGTACTACCCCCTTTGAGGATTATTCAAAATCTCGCTTTTTAATATCAGCTTTATTTGAATCCCGGACTCCACCATATATGGTCAAATTCTAATTCTAATATCCATAGGGACATAAAGTTACAAAAATATCAATTTAGTATCTATAAAAGGGCCCGATTCTAGTTTTAACAAATCCTCGTGTACTACCCCCTTTGAAGATTATTCAAATTCCTACTTTTTTTATCAGATCTGTTTGAGGCCCGGACTCCGCCATATATGGTAAAATTCTAATTCTAATATCTATAGGGACACAAATTTATAAAAATATCAATTTAATATCCATAAAATACCCCGACTCTAATTTGAGCAAATCCTCGTGTACTACCCCCTTTGAAGATTATTCAAAATCCCGCTGTTTTAATTTCAGCTTTATTTGAGGCCCGGACTCCACCATATATGGCCAAATTCTAATTCTAATCTCCACAGGGACACAAATTTATAAGAATATCAATTTAATATCCATAAAATACCCTGATTCAAGTTTTAGCAAATCCTTGTTTACTACCCCCTTTGAGGTTTATTCAAAATCCAGCCTTTTTATATTAGCTCTGTTTGATGCCAAGACTTCACCATATTCCGTCAAATTCTAATTCTAATATGTATAGGGAAACAATTTTACAAAATATCAATTTAATATCTATAAAAGGGCCCGATTCAAGTTTTAGCAAATCCTGGTGTACTACCCCCTTTGAGAATTATTCAAAATATCGTTTTTTTATATTAGCTCTGTTTGAGGCACAGACTCCACCATATATGATCAAATTCTAATTCCAATATCCATAGGGACACAAATTTATAAAAATATTAATTTAATATCTATAAAGAGCCCGATTCAAGTTTTGGCAAATCCTCGTGTACTACCCCTTTTGAGTATTATTCAAAATCTCGCTTTTTTATATCAGCTCTATTTCAGGCCCAGACTCCACCATATACAGTCAAATTCTAATTCTAATATCCATAGGGACACAAATTTACAAAAATATCAATTTAATATCTATAAAATATCCGTACTCAAATTTTGGCAAATCCTCGTGTACTACCCCCTTTGAGAATTATTCAAAATCCCGTTTTTTTTATATCAGCTCTATACGAGGCCCAGACTCCACCATATATGGTCAAATTCTAATTCCAATATCGATAGGGACATAAATTTACAAAAATAACAATTTAGTATCTATAAAAGGGCCTGATTCAAGTTTTGGCAAATCCTCGTGTACTACCCCTTTCGAGGATTATTCAAAATCCCACTTTTTAATAGCAGCTCTATTTCAGGCCCGGACTCCACCATATACGGTCAAATTCTATTTCTAATATCCATAGGGACACAAATTTACAATAATATCAAATAAATATCCATAAAATATCCCGACTCAAGTTTTGGCAAATACTCGTGTACTACCCCTTTTCAGAATTTTTCAAAATCCCGATTTGTAATATCAACTCTATTTGAGGCCCGGACTCCACCATATATGGTCAAATTCTAATTCGTATATCCATAGGGACACAAAGTTACAAAAATATCATTTTAGTTTCTATAAAAGGGCCCGATTCATGTTTTAGCAAATCCTCGTGTACTACCCCCATTGAAGATTATTCAAATTCCTGCTTTTTTATCAGATCTGTTTGAGGCCCGGACTCCACCATATATGGTCAAATTCTAATTCTAATATCTATAGGAACACAAATTTATACAAATATCAATTTAATATCCATAAAATACCCGGACTCTAATTTGGGCAAATCCTCGTGTACTACCCCCTTTGAAGATTATTCAAAATCTCGCTGTTTTAATTTCAGCTTTATTTGAGGCCCGGACTCCACCATATATGGTCAAATTTTAATTCTAATCTCCACATGGACACAAATTTATAAAAATATCAATTTAATATCCATAAAATACCCCGACTCAAGTTTTGGCAAATCCTCGTGTACTACCCCCTTTGAGGATTATTCAAATTCCCATTTTTTTATATCAGCTCTATTTGAGGCCCGGACTCCACCATATATGGTCAAATTCTAATTCTAATATCCATAAGGACACAAATTTATAAAAATATCAATTTAATATCTATAAAAGGGCCCGTTCCAAGTTTTGCCAAATCCTTGTATACTACCCCATTTGAGAATTATTCAAAATTCCACTTTTTTTATATCAGCTCTGTTTGAGGCCTGTAATCCACCGTATATGGTCAAATTCTAATTCCAATATCCATTGGGACAGAAATTTACAAAAATATCAATTTAATATCTATAAAAGAGCCCTATTTAAGTTTTAGCAAATCCTCTGTACTACCCCCTTTGAGGATTATTTAAAATCCTGCTTTTTTATATCAGCTCTATTTGAGGCCCGGACTTCACGATATACGGTCAAATTCTAATTTTAATATCCACAGGGACACAAATTTATAAAAATATCAATTTAATATCTATAAAAGGGACCGATTCAAGTTTTGCCAAATCCTCTTGTACTACCCCATTTGAGAATTATTCAAAATTCCACTTTTTTTATATCAGCTCTTTTTTAGGCCTGGAATCCACCATATATGGTCAAATTCTAATTCCAATATCCATAGGGACCCAAATTTACAAAAATATCAATTTAATATCCATAAAATACCATGACTCAAGTTTTGCCCAATCCTCGTGTACTACCTCCTTTGAGGATTATTCAAAATCCCGCTTTTTTATATCAGCTCTGTTTGAGGCTCGGACTCCACCATATATGGTCAAGTTCTAATTCCAATATCCATAGGTACACAAATTTAAAAAAATATCAATTTAATATCTATAAAGAGCCCGATTCAAGTTTTGGCAAATCCTCGTGTACTACCCCTTTTGAGGATTATTCAAAATCCCGCTTTTTAATATCAGCTCTATGTCAAGCCCGGACTCCACCATATACGGTCAAATTCTAATTCTAATATCCATAGGGACACAAATTTATAAAAATATCAATTTAATATATATAAAATATCCGTACTCAAGTTTTGGCAAATCCTCGTGTACTACCCCCTTTGAGAATTATTCAAAATCCCGTTTTTTTATATCAGCTCTATACGAGGCCCAGATTCCACCATATACGGTCAAATTCTAATTATAATATCCATAAGGACACAAGTTTATAAAAATATCAATTTAATGTCTATAAAAGGGCCCGATTCAAGTTTGGCAAAATCCTTGTGTACTACCCCATTTGAGAATTATTCAAAATTCCACTTTTTTATATCAGCTCTGTTTGAGGCCTGAAATCCACCATATATGGTCAAATTTTAATTCCAATATCCATAGGGACACAAATTTATAAAAATATCAATTTAATATCTATAAAAGAGCCCGATTCAAGTTTTAGCAAACCCTCTTGTACTACCCACTTTGAGGATTATTTAAAATCCCGCTTTTTTTATATCAGCTCTGTTTGAGGCCCAGACTCCACCATATACGGTCAAATTCTAATTCTAATATCCATAGGGACACAAAGTTATAAAAATATCAATTTAGTATCTATAAAAGGGCCCGATTCAAGTTTTGCCAAATCCTCGTGTACTACCCCATTTGAGAATTATTCAAAATTTCACTTTTTTTATATCAGCTCTGTTTGATGCCTGGAATCCACCATATATGGTTAAATTCTAATTCCAATATCCATAGGGACACAAATTTACAGAAATATCAATTTAATATCTATAAAATACCATGACTCAAGTTTTGTCAAATCCTCGTGTACTACCCCCTTTGAGGATTATTCAAAATCCCGCTTTTTTTATATCAGCTCTGTTTGAGCCTCGGACTCCATCATATATGGTAAAATTCTAATTCCAATATCCATAGGGACACAAATTTACAAAAATACCAATTTAATATCTATAAAGAGCCCGATTCAAGTTTTGGCAAATTCTCGTGTACTACCCCTTTTGAGGATTATTCAAAATCCCGCTTTTTAATATCAACTCTATTTCAGGCCCGGACTCCACCATATACGGTCAAATTCTAATTCTAATATCCATAGGGACACAAATTTACAAAAATATCAATTTAATATCTATAAAATATCCGTACTCAAGTTTTAGTAAATCCTCGTGTACTTCCCCTTTTGAGTATTATTCAAAATCCTGATTTTTTAATATCAACTCTATTTGAGGCCCGGACTCCACCATATACGGTCAAATTCTAAATCTAATATTCATAGGGACACAAATTTACAAAAATATCAATTTAATATCTATAAAAGGGACCGATTCAAGTTTGAGCAAATCATCGTGTACTACCCCCTTTGAAGATTATTCAAAATCTCACTTTTTTTATATCAGCTCTGTTTGAGGCCCAGACTCAACAATATATGGTCAAATTCTAATTCCAATATCCATAGGGTCACAAATTTATAAAAATATCAATTTAATATCTATAAAAGATCCCGATTCAAGATTTAGCAAATCCTCGTGTACTACCCCCTTTGAGGACTATTCAAAATCTCGCTTTTTTTATATCAGCTCTGTTTGAGGCCCGGACTCCGCCATATATGGTCAAATTCTAATTCCAATATCTATAGGGACACAAATTTACAAAAATATCAATTTAATATCTATAAAAGGGCCCGATTCAAGTTTTGGCAAATCCTCGTCTACTACCCCTTTCGAGGATTATTCAAAATCCCGCTTTTTAATATTAGCTCTATTTCAGGCCCGGACTCCACCATATACGGTCAAATTCTAATTCTATTTTCCATAGGGACACAAATTTACAAAAATACCAAATAAATATCCATAAAATATCCCGACTCAAGGTTTGGCAAATACTCGTGTACTACTCCTTTTTCGGGCCTTAATTAAGCCCTTATTAATTAATTACGAAATTAATTAATAACAGAGACTTACTGGGCCTATGGTTTCAATAGAGCTGATGGGCTAGATTTAGAAATCCAATTGATTCTTGGATTACAAATCCAATTGATCCTAGGACTTATTTTTCTAGTTCGTTTCAAGGGCCCAAGCCTTTGGACCATACCAGGTCTAATTAATGAAATAATAAATGTTTTCATTTATTATTTCCTCAGGGTTATTTCTACCCATATCATTTGCCCCCCAACTTTTGGGAAAATTTCGTGAGTTTTCGTAAAAGTTTTACAAAGGGCTTTAAGTGCCTTACCGGGCTTTTGACTTATTTTAATCAATCCTTACTTTCTGGGCTCAGGCCTTGTATTCTTTTAAAGAATCAATATCTTATAAATTGGTCCCTCAAGGATATCATTTTTAATAAACTTATAGAAAAATGAGAAAATTTTTGAGATCCAAACTATTTCGACCTCGAATGAGGTCGATTTCGACCTCAATTCTCCCTCCAAGTCGATGGGATTTGAGGCCGATTTGGGCTTCTATCATTTTGACCCCTTCGACCTAGATTGAGGTCGAAAATGACCTCAAATTCTACTTTAGGTCGATTCTTGGAATCGAGCTCGAATTCGACTGAAATCGAGGTCGACCAAGACTTCATATACACTCCCAGGTCAATTTAAGGGATCGAGGTTGAAATCGACTTCGATTGAAGTCGATCAAAAGGGGAAAACTGCCTTGAGGTTGAGTATGTGATTGAGGTCGAATTCGAGCTCGTTTGAGGTCGAATAAGAGTTGAAAATCCCTTAAGGTCGAATATTAGCATGAGGTTGAGTTGCATACTCAAGGTCTATTTCGATCTGAATTGAGGTCGAATAGGATTCCAAAATACTTTGTGGTCGAACAGGGTGACTGAGATTGATTTCGACTTGGATCGAGATCGATTTTGGCCTCAATTATCCTTGAGGTCGAAATAATGTCCCGAGGTCGATTTCGACTTGGATCGAGGTCGATTTAGGCCTCAATTATCCTTAAGGTCGAAATAATGTCCTGAGGTCGATTTCGACTTCGATTGAGATCGGATAGGCCTTCACGGCTATTTGGTCAAAAATGAGGCTAAGGTTATCTTCGACCTCAATTGAGGTCGAATTAGGCCACAAAATTCCTTGAGGTCGAAACAAATAATGATGTCTATTTCGACCTTGATTGAGATCGAATAGGCCTTCATGGCTACTTGGTCAAAAATGAGAATAAGGTTGTCTTCGACCTCGACTAAGGTCGAATTAGACCTCAAAACTCCTTGAGGTCGAAGTACTTCGGGGCCTCAAAGCCTAATATCTTTCGACTAGGAATGAAGTCGAATTAGACCTCAAAACTCTTTGAGGTCGAAACAGTTCGGGGCCTCAAGGCCTTATATATTTCGACTAGGAACGAAGTCGAATTAGACCTCAAAACTCTTTGAGGTCGAAACACTTTGGGGCCTCAAGGCATTATAATCTTCGACTAGGAATGAAGTCGAATTAGACCTCAAAACTCTTTGAGGTCGAAGTTATTGAGGGCCTCATGGCTGTGCAAACTTGATTAAGTGGAACCTTATAGGCTCTTGGGTTATGGACCTCCAATGGTCTTAAATCATGGGCCTTTAGTATCTTAGGTCTTACGGGCCTTTTTCCTTTAGTGATTGGGCCTTAGGGCTTATTGACCATGGGCCTTTATTGGCCCAATTTCTAGATTCTTCTTCCTGGTTCTAAGAGCTTCTTTTTCCTTTCCTTTTATTTATTCTTCTAGTGGGCTTTCATTCGTGGGCTTTATCGTATGAGGCCTTTTACCTGTTGTACCGGTTAATATTCCCTTTAATGGTAATGTGACCTTGAAACGCCGGTAGAAAGTGGAACTTGAACGGGTTGGTGACCGGTTTAGGGTTGTATAAGAGTGAAGTGAGGGGCTTCACTTCCCTCACCTCTCATTTCTCAATTCTCAAATCCTCAGAGTCTTCTACAACTTCGAGCTCTCAAGTCTTCAAGCAGTCCCAACTTCTAATACTCTCGAGGATACACAGTAGCTCTAAAATGGCTGACAAGAAGAATTCAAGATTGGCAACTATGAATGTGGGGTCTGCTAAGAGAGGTAAACCCCTTCGACGAATCCCAATTTATTCTCCTTACATGTCTTTGTTAGATATGATAAACCAAAGGGGGGAAGCGTATCCTAGCTTGTCCCATTTAGATTCTTACAGTCGTAGTAATAAGTTTTTTGATTCTGACTTAGTAGAAAAGTATAATCGTCTTTTCAATTTTCCTCCCCGTTTTACCATCTCTTTGGCAGAGCCTGGCGACAGGACCTGCCATTGGCACCCTTCCAAATTATTTGTATACATAGATGTCCTACTAGCGGGGCTTAGGTTTCCTTTGCATGAATTCATTCCCACACTTTTAGCTGACGTTCAAATTCACCCTTCTCAAATCGTTCCCAATGGATGGAGGCTCATCCATTGTTTTATGGTTCTTTGTTTAGAAAAGAAAATAAAAATGACTGTCCCCCTCTTTCGTAAAATTTTTCAATTCAAAAATTCTTCTAGCCTTTCTCTTGGCTGGGTTCACATAGCCCATAGGCCAAATAAAACTCATATTTTTGATAACTCTTCAATTCCCGACAATAACCTTCATTGGAAGGAAAACTTTGTTCAAATTTCATGGGAGGGGGGAGACTGGGGTACTCTCTTTAGGCCCACTTTTGGAAAAGTCACAGATGGGAGCGCCGAGTCAATCCTGCTCTCTTTGGAGGAGCATAATGCTTATGCTACGCTCACCCAGGCGGAGACCAAGGAAGTCTCTTGGGCTCTTCTTGATGAGTGTAGGCTAAAAGCAGTGGGCCTATCGAGGGCCTCAAATAAAGGTATGCCATTTTTACCTAGATTTGCCTGTTTACTCTGCACATTGGATTGTTTTACTGTCATGCTTATATTCTGTTCGTTTTTTCAGATGCTGCGCAAATCAACGAGTGGACCATTCCACCCATAGAAGAAACTGGCCGTATGAAGCGGCTAAGGCTGATGAACGCCCCCAGACAGGGGAAAGAGCCTCTGGCCTTTTTGCAACCTCATTTTGAGCCAACTGAGGCAGGAGGCAGTGAAACTGTCAGAGCACCAAAATCCCTGGCTTATAAACCAGGCTGGGGATTTAGGAAGTCAGATACCGTGATTGGCTGCACGGATCATGCTAGGGATTGGTCCCTCCATTCTTTAACTAAATGTTCTCGAAAATAAAAATTGACAATTTAAACATAATAAATTCTCAAGTTGGCAGCATTCCAGCTTCTAGGGACTTCAACCCCCTCAAGGGTTTGGAGCTTATACGCGCCTTTCCCTATGACTTCTTTCACTTGGTATGGCCCTTCCCAGTTTAGGGCTAGCTTGCCTTTGGGACCAATTCCAGATGCCTCGATCTTTCACAGGACTAAGTCTCCTTTGCGGAAGAACCTCTCCTTAACCCTAAGGTTGTAGTAGAATGAAGCTTTCTTTTGGTTTTCTACGATCCTGGCATTGGCTTCATCACGTAGCTCATCTATTAAGTCAAGGGCCAGCTTCATGCCTTCCTCATTAGTGTCAACCTGAAACTCTTGTATCCTTGGTGACGTCTGAGCAACTTCGACGGGCACCACTGCCTCAGCCCCGTAGGCTAGTTGAAATGGAGTAGCTCCCGTTGATGTTCTGCAAGTAGTTCTATATGCCCATAAGATTGGGAATAACTCATCAACCCAAGTTCCTTGAGAGCGTTCAATCCTTTTCTTGAGCCCATCTAGGATAATTCTGTTAGCAACTTCGGCTTGCCCATTTGACTACGGATGAGCTACTGAAGTAAAGCGTAGTTCAATGTTATAATTCCCACAGTATTCCATGAAGTCCTTGCTGTTGAATTGAGTTCCGTTGTCCGTCACCAGGATTCGAGGTAGCCCATACCTGCATATGACGTTCTCCCAGAAGAACTGAGTTACGTTCTTAGTGTCAATTTTGGCCAAGGGCTTGGCTTCTATCCACTTAGTGAAGTAGTTGATGGCAACAATGAAGAACTTCCTTTATGCACTGGCCATAGGAAACGGGCCTAGAATATCCATTCCCCACATGGAAAAGGGGAGCGGAGAGTTGATGGATGTCAGCATCTCAGGGGGCTGCCTAACAAGGGGTGCAAACCTTTGGCAGCGATCGCACTTCTTAACATATGCCTTGGCATCTTTAAGTGAAAGGAAGAGTGTATTAACTTGTAACACTATAACTTATGTAACTCAACTAAAAGAAAAGATACTTAACCGGAAGACAATCAAGAACATGAAGCCACAAAGAAATCAATGCTAAATGAAGACAAGGTAATTGATATAATTCAACATGTTAACTATGATCAAATAAAGAAGAAATCATTGAAAGAAGTTCAAGACAGAGTTGTTCATGCCTCAGTGATTTGTAACTTAAAAGATTCAAGATCATAAATATCAGTATCAATAAGGCTAATTGATTTCAAATGACCAAGAAGGAAAGCAATAATTGGAAAGTCATATTACTAATTCAATATGGTAATCTATTCAAGAAGCAGAAACACTATCAGGACTAGTCACTTATGAATCAGACCATTGCATCAAGTGTCAGGACATTGATAGTAAGTTTATGTCAGTAATAGAGATCCAGGTTCAAGAGCTTATTGAAGAATATGGAAGACATAAAGAAATCACAAGTTCAAGATGTTGCATAGAAGTTTCAAGTTGAAGCCCGGAATTTTTCTAAGTACAAAATGTTCGAGATGGGCCAAGTAGAATATTCCTATGTAGAATATTCGACTTAAATATTCGAGATAGCCAAGTAGAACATTCTTATGTAGAAGTTCTACTTAGATGTTCGAGATGGCCAAGTAGAACATTCCTATGTAGAAGTTCTACTTAAATGTTCTAGATAGCCAAGAAGAATATTCCTATGTAGAAATTCTACTTAGCATTCGAGATGGCCAAGTAGATGTTCTACATAGAGGGCAGTTTCAACATGACACATGGCATCATCTAATTGGCAGATTTCCAAGATTTCAAGATAAGATAAGATTTATGTGGATATCATTGGGCCACGTATATCTTAGTCTTTGAAGACTACAGGACATAGATTACAAGTAGTATAAATAGAAGTACTTGTGTATTATATTAAGAAAGAGCAATATTTTCGAGATAAACACTTGTAAAAGAGAAAGAGTATATTCACAGAGCTTAGTATCATTTACTACCCTCTTTACTTATGGTGTACTTTGTAATGAATGTTGTAGCAACCCTTTCAAGTTATATATAAGACATATATTCCTTGAATCATTGTGTTCATTTATTACATGGTATTTATTGCTTCTTAAATTTGAAAAGTTGTATTCACCCCCCCTCTACAACACATTTGGACCTAACAATTGGTATCAGATCTTCATGTTTAATATACAAAACATAGATCCTTGTGTGTAGTAGAAGATTCGTGAGTTTTCTTTTACAGATCTACTTTTCAAGTTTGTTTGGGAAAGTGTGCTTTAATTTGTTTAAAAGAGAAAACTCAGTCTAAAAATTATTTAAATTCTCCAGGTATGATTATTTAGCTTGGGTGGACTTTAGATAATTTTTGTGAATTTTTCTGGGTACTTTGATTTTTGGTGTTCTTCAAGAAGTCAACACTGTTCTTGATAAAGAAGACAAACCCATCAACTTTTGATTACCTTTTCAAAAGACAAAAAGTGAAAAAGGTGTTATTGGCTTTTGATTTGACATATTTCTCACAACAAAAAATATTACAGAAGATATTCAGTACCTAGCACGTGGGTTAGGTGAGAAAAATCACAAAAGTCAAAGTGTGAAAAGTAATATTGTTTATTCAATATTAAAGTGACCTGCAGAATTTTTTTTTCTAAGTATAAAAGTTCTACATAGAATATTATACTTGAATATTCTACTTGAATATTCTACTTGAATATTCGGCTTGAATTTTCTACTTGAATGTTCTACTTAGAGAATTTCGACTTGGGCAAAAGTTCTACATAGATATTCTACATAGCCTCGTCTTGGGTACTTAGAATTTTTTTTGGTGTCTAGAACTTGAACCTTGATTTATTTTGAGATAATTTAATTTTCTTTTAATTACTACTCAAGTAATAAGAAAAGTTCATTATCTTTACTTTAAATCCACATTAAAATGGCACCTAAAAATAATTTCAAGATTCCAATGTTCGACCGAGATCATTATGAAGAATGGGTGTTGAGAATGAAACTTTACCTTGAGTCCATCAATCCTGAATATCTGGAAGTCCTTGACAAAGGTAAATTTGTTCCAATGGTTGTTGTTCCTGAGCATATGGAAGGAGATGTGGTGGTACCACAACGGTCTCAGCCTAAGAAGGCAGTAGACTTTTCAGATGCTGATAAGGAGCAGATAGCTTTCGATACATCCGTTCGACAAACACTGATGGAATCCCTAGATCATGAGATGTTTAATGTAGTTAAAGGACTAACTACAGCGAAGAAGATTTGGGATAAGCTAGAGGTCGTCATGGAAGGTACCACTGAGGTCAGAAGCAACAAAACACTTATACTCAAGATGAAGTATGACACCTTCAGAATAAGAAAAGGTGAAAGTATAACAGATGTCTATCTAAGATTCAGTCAGTTGGTTTTGGATTTGAATCTGAGTGGTGTAACTCTCCCCGTGGTTGAAGTCAACACGAGATATCTGAGGAACCAGCCAAAAAGCATTGAACATAGAGTCTACGCTGTTAGAGAAACCAGAGATTTGCACACAACTACTCTGGAAGAATATTATAGAATTCTAAAGACCTATGAGCTGGAAACCCTTCAAGATCAAGCATGGGACAATGATTCAAGAGGAAAATAAGTTGCATCAGGATTAGTTGCTAATGAGGAAGAGTCTAAAAAGACAATGGTTGCAGAAAAGCCTAGATCATCACCTGCATCACATCAAATTGAAAATAATGATGAGTGCACTTCAAATAGTGATGATGACTACTTCACCCAAGAAGAGCTGGACAACATGGATGATAGTGTCGTGGCATACATGACAAGGAAGTTCAACAATATAAGATTCAGAAAGAGTAACCGACCGCAAAGTAAATCTTTATCTTACTATCGGGTTACTAGGGGTGGTGGTAGTTCTCAAGGCTACAAAGGCAAAGGCAAGAGTACCAGTTACAAATCTCCTTTGGATTTCAAAATGAAGTTCAAATGCTATAACTGTGGTGAAGCTGGACATTTTGCAACAGACTGCATGAAGCCGAAACAGACATATCCCAAAGAAACTTATGAAGCCCTCAAAAGCAAGTATGAGGCCCTGGTGAAGGAAAGACATGGAAAGAGAGCTTTAGTTGTTACAGAAGGCAGAGCTTGGGATGACTCAGATGAGGAAGAAGTTACTCATGCAGCAAACTTTGCCCTCATGGCTGAAACATCAGATGAACCAGAGGTACCAGTTCTAACCCTTAAAGAAGAAATGTCTATTGATGATTATAAGGTGCAGAACGGGGCTCTTAGCGAAGAGATCTATATGTTGTGCAAAAGCCTAAATACTTCTCAAAAGGAACAGAAAACACTTGTTGCCAAATGCAGAATGCTTGAGGCAAAAGTGGAAGAATTAGAGGCTATTTGCACTATAGATACTTCCCTAAGAGACTCTATTAAAACTTTGGAACACAAGCTCAACCTTAAAGATGAAATAGAAGCATGTCTAAGAAATAAATTAGCTGAGTTAGAAACTAAATGTGAAGCTTATAAACTAGCAGCTAGTAAAGTGAATGTTGATAGTGGCACATTTAAGAAAATAACTGGAGTTGGTATAGGACTTGACTATTCTAACTTATCTAAGAAAGAAGGAAAAAGGCCTGTAGACACTAGTTCCAGTGAGATTAAAAAGGAAATACCTACAATTCTTAAATCTGTTATCAAACCTATCTTTAAACACTTCGTTCCTCATGAAGAAGAAGAGACTGAATTGTTAGTTAGATATGAGATTGAGATGGAAGATCTACAAAAAGAACAACCTGTAAATCCTATTAAGCAAGTTAAAATCAAATCCCCTAGAGAAGAATCTAGACCAGGATTAGGAGCTAAGGCTGTTAGTCAACAGAGTAAAAAGGAGAAAGGCATAAAAGAGGTTAAGGCAGAATGAATAAAGAAAACATGTTATCACTGTAAATCAACTGAACATCTTTCTTATGCGTGTAAATCCAACATGAATATTCCTGTTAAACATGCCATGCCTATACCACACACAATGAATAACATGCATCAGAATCATGCACAATGTGGTCAACCTAATTGTATGCCATGCACTATTAACGTCATGCAAACGTTTGTGAATTTGATGAATGCAACTAGCCAATAATGTCTAAATTCTTCTGCTAGTTCTAATGTCAAAAAGAAGCATGTAAGAGCTAAGACTGCCAGTCTTCCTAAAGTTAGGAGTGACAAGCCTTCTCCTAAGACTAACAAATCTGTTAAGTCTGAAAAAGAAAAAGACAAAGTCGAAAGCTCTAAGAATGTTAAAGAAGGTGCAACTCTTGTTGTTAAATATGATAATTCTCGATCTTATAGAAAAGCCGGGCCCAATCAATCTTGGGTTCCGAAGAACGTCTAATCAATCTGTGATTGCAGGGCATTAAGCAGAAAAGAAATAAAGTTGTATGGGTGCTAGATAGTGGAACATCGAGGCATATGACAGGAAACAAGTCCCTGCTTACAGAGTTGATTATGAAGGCTGGTCCTTATGTTACCTTTGGAGATGACAGCAAAGGAGTGACAAAGGGATATGGCAAACTGAAAACTGGTAATGTCATCATTGAAGATATTTCTTATGTTGAGGGATTGAAGCACAATCTGTTGAGTATCAGTCAATTTTGTGACAAAGGATATGAAATTGTCTTCCATAAGAAAGGTGTATCAATCACTCACATTAAGGAAGGTTCATTGGCTTTAAGAGGAGTTCGAAAGGCAGATCTTTTCATTGCTGACATGGATTCGGCAAACCAGAATGAAGTGACCTGTTTCTACAGCAAAGCTTCAGATGATGAAAGCTGGTTATGGCATAAAAAGCTATCTCACCTAAACTTCAAAACGATGAATGCTCTCGCAAGGCGAGAATTGGTGAAAGATCTACCTCAAATGGAGTTTGCTCCTAAAGGACTCTGTGAAGCTTGTGAAATGGGAAAGTCAAAGCGAGCATCGCATAAAATTAAAGAAATTTCTAGTATCACTGAGCCTCTACAACTTCTACATATGGACTTATTTGGCCCAGTGAATGTACTATCGTTATCAAGGAAAAGATATGCGTTGGTAATCGTGGATGACTTCTCCAAGTATACTTGGGTATTGTTCGTAATGACAAAAGACGAAGTACCTTTCCAAATCATTGATCACATCACTCAAATTGAGAATGTTGCAACACTCACTGTAAAGACGATTAGATCAGACAACGGCACTGAATTTAAAAACGCAGTACTGAATGATTTCTGTGTTTCTAAGGGAATACGTCATCAGTACTCAACCCCGAGAACTCCACAACAGAATGAAGTAGTTGAAAGGAAGAACAGAACATTAGTTGAAACAGCAAGAACTCTGTTGTATGAATCAAAACTTCCTCTATACTTTTGGGCTGAAGCAGTGAGTACAGCATGTTACACTCAAAATAGAATCTTGATTATAAAAGTTAAAGAAAAGACACCATGTGAACTAATGAATAACAGAAGACCAACAATCAAATACTTTCATGTCTTTGGAGCTAAATGCTATGTACTAATAGACAATGAGAATTTAGGCAAGTTTGAAGCTAAAGCACGTGAAGGGATATTTGTGGGTTATTCTACAAATGTGGTGGCAGCTTATCAGGTATTCTTATTAAATGATCGGAAAGTGATTGAAAGCTACAATGTCAGATTCGACGATACCAAACTCCCATCAATTTCTAAAGATAATCGTGAACCTGAGTCCCTAAAATTTCAGAATCTGGACTTAGACGAAGTTGAGGATGTACCTGAGTTGGTTGTTACTTCAGATATACCAAGTGTTCGAGAAGAAATACCTGAGTCTAATGCAAGATCAGAAGAAACTTCTTCAGCACAGTCCGATAACAACTCAGGGGGAGTAAATAGCAGCTCAAGGACAAGTGTTCTAGGCTCAAGACGAGATGACACTAGTTCTGTAGGAGCTGGCACTAACTCAGGGGGAGTTAGTGGAAATAACACAAGTAGTCAACACAACAATTCAGAAATTCAAGCTGAATCATCAAGACAATTTCCAAGAGAACGGGTATGGAGTAGAGACCATCCGTTTGAATTAATTATTGGTGATCCAGATGCTGGTGTGACTACTAGAAGGACTGCAAGAGCTGACATAGCTAATATTTGCTTATATTCTGGGTTCTTATCCAAGCTTGAACCTAAAGAAATAGAAGAAGCACTTGGTGAAACTGATTGGGTAATTGCAATGCAAGAAGAGCTCAATCAGTTTGAAAGGCAGAAAGTTTGGAAACTGGTACCCCGACCAAAGAACAGATCAGTAATTGGAACAAAGTGGGTATTCAGAAATAAAATGGATGAAGACGGACTTGTAACACGGAACAAGGCTCGTTTGGTAGCGAAGAGTTATTCTCAAAAAGAAGGTATTGATTATGATGAGACCTACGCTCCAGTTGCAAGACTTGAGGCAGTCAGGATGTTCTTGGCCTTTGCAGCACACAAGAACTTCAAGGTTTTTCAGATGGATGTGAAAAGTGCCTTCCTGAATGGAGAACTAGAAGAAGAAGTATTTATGGAACAGCCACCTGGCTTTGTTGATCCAGAACTTGTAGATTTTGTGTACTTTCTCTTCAAATCTATCTATGGCCTCAAACAATCCCCAAGACGATGGTATGAAACCCTATCCTTGTTCTTAATTGCAAGTGGTTTTACTAGGGGAGTAATTGATAAAACATTGTTCTATGAAAATGTAAAAGGTGATTTAATACTTGTTCAAGTCTATGTGGACGATATTATTTTTGGGTTATCTAATGAATGCTTGTGCGAGAAATTTGCCAAGCTAATGCAGGATAAGTATGAGATGAGCATGATGGGAGAGCTTTCCTTCTTCCTTGAATTATAGATCAGTCAGAGAAAAGATGGAATCTTTATCTGTCAGTCCAAGTACATCAAAGATTTACTCAAGAAGTATAATCTAGAAGATGCATCAACAGCTAAGACTCCCATGGCAACAGCCACGAAGCTTGATGAAGACAAATCAGGTAAACCAGTTGACATCACAAGCTATCGAGGTATGATTGGCTCACTTCTTTATTTAACTGCAAGTAGACCCGATATTATGTTCGTAACTTGTTTGTGTGCAAGGTTCTAAGTGGATCCTAGAGAATCACATCTCATAGCCGTCAAACGAATCTTTAGGTATCTCAAGGGCACATCAAATCTAGGGATTTGGTACCCAAGAGATACATGTTTTAATGTAATTGGCTATTCGGATTCAGACTATGCAGGTTGCAGGATTGATAGAAAAAGCACATCTGGTGCATGTCAATTTCTTAGCAGACGATTGGTGTCCTGGCAAAGTAAAAAGCAACACACAGTATCTACTTCTACTGCTGAAGCTGAGTACATTGCTGCTGGAAGCTGTGTAGCTCAAATACTGTGGATGAGGAACCAATTGAAAGATTATGGCATGGAACACAAAAAAATTCCAATCATGTGTGACAACACAAGTGCCATTGCCATGACCAACAATCCTGTAGACCACTCGAGAACCAAGCATATAGATATCAGGTATCACTTCATTAGAGAACATGTCGAGGAGGGGACTGTGGAGTTATATTTTATACCCACAATGCCATAAATTGCAGATATATTCACTAAACCTCTTGATGAAGTAACATTCAATAGGTTGGTTGGTGAATTGGGGATGCTTAACACAAGTTCGTGATTTCTCCTATCTGTAAAATTCCAATTTTAATCATGTACATATGTTTGTAGTCTTGTCAACTGCCTATTTTATTTGTGTAAAGTTGAAAACATATGAAAATAATCTCTACATTTGCTCAAAATATCACTTCTGCATGCTATTTAATCATTATGGACTTGGACTTTAAAATGTTTCATTAATGATTATTATATGTTGTTTGTAGTGTTATTTTACATAAATTCATTGTGCTTTATGTGTAATTATTTGTTAAATCTTTGAATTTATGTGAGTTAGATTGCATGATCATAGGGGGAGTTAAATTCATTTTATTCTAATTTTTTTTCATGATCTTTAGATGAATTTACCTGTGTTTTTCATGTACTTTCTATTAATTTAGAGGCCTTAGAATTGTCAAGGAGTGTTCTTAATTAATTGTCCTCTTAAAAATCATTGAATTGATATCTATATTAATTTGGCAAAATTTACTTGTTATTTTTATTGCAAAAATTGCTAAATTATTATAACTATCTTCAAAATCAAAAATTTTGAAAATTCTAAGTCTGGGAAGAATATTCGAGATGCGGTCTATCTCGAAATTCGACTTGAAGTTCGAGTTACAGTTCCCAGTGTGCCTGTTCAAAATTCCAAGTCTGTGGAAATGTTCGACTTAGGTTATATCTCGAACATTATCTCGAATATTCGACTTGATGTTCGACTTACGTTCTATCTCGAACATTATCTCGAACATTATCTCGAATATTCGACTTGATGTTCGACTTACGTTCTATCTCGAACATTATCTCGAATATTCGACTTGATGTTCGACTTAGGTTCTATCTCGAACATTATCTTGAATATTCGACTTGATGTTCGACTTACGTTCTATCTCGAACATTATCTCGAATATTCGACTTGATGTTCGACTTAGGTTCTATCTCGAACATTATCCCGAATATTCGACTTGATGTTCGACTTAGGTTCTATCTCGAACATTATCCCGAATATTCGACTTGATGTTCGAGATAGAGTTCCCAGGACAGGACTTGAGATTTTAATTGAGTTCTTTAAGGGTTTATCATGCTGTTTTAATTGATTATTTGTACGAGTTAGTGTCATCTCGAACTTTATCTCGAATATTCAACTTGATGTTCTAGATAGTCTCTATCTCGAATCTCATCTCGAATTTTCGACTTAAATGTTCAAGATAGTGTTCGACTTAATGTTCCCCAGTGCGTACTTAACATTTTTTCTTGTTTACACAGGTGTATTTTTGTCTTTGCTTATATATGCCTATATATACATCTCTAACTCGAATCAGTTTTCACTTTTACCTAATTGTTTTAACCCTAAATTTTTACAGCCCCCACCCTCCCTCCCTGTGATTTCAACCTTCATCGACCTGTACATTCGATTTGGGTTAAAACTCATACATATCTCGTATTGCTGCCCGTTTTTAATCTTCCATCATTATTTGCATCCCATTATTGTGTGTTTCTGTGCATCTATAACAATTCTTAACTGTGATTGGTATATACAAACATATCTACACACGCACGCACATAGTAATATTGATCACATAGAAGTCCGTACTTTAATTAGTGATTGGTATATACATACAAATCAGTGCTATTGATTACAAACTTGGTTGGTATATTTTGATTTCGCATCTTTCTTTGAGAACAATTCCGTAGTTTAGTTACAAAGTCAGTTCTTTGTTTAATTAAAAGAAATTGTTCTGTTTTTTTCTGTGATTAACTATCTGTGCTAATTTTAAAACAAAAAAAACATTAATTAATTTACAGAAAAATATTTACAAACATGGCTCACCAATTTTCACTTGCCAAAAACAATTTTTATAATATTTCTACGGAAATTGGTGATCAGCTCCCGCGCTTCAAGTTTTGGGTACGATTTCTTAATTTGTACTCCAAGGCTAGTGTTGCTTTTACTGCCAAACCAACACTAGTCCATGATGCATTACAACAATTATGGACTAGTGCGGTTACATTCGGGAGCAAATCTACCCCCTATGGTTTCAGGTTTACCTTGGCGGGTCAAGAATATCAAGTGACGGAGGAAGTGTTCAACAGGGTTCTGGGGTTCCCAATCAAAGATGTTTATGACCCTGAACCTACAACATCAGAACATATCAAGTTCTTTGAGGAGATTGGATGCTACCCTCCTTCTGGACGGATCTCAACTGGAGCCATCCAGAAACAATACTTCCATGTGGAATGGAACTACTTTTTCGAGGCCATCACAAGATGTTTTCGGTCACGCGAAAAAGATTATCATCAGATTCCGATACCCATGCAGGCCTTTGCAGTTTCCCTCGCCCGTGAACTGGACATTAATTATGGCAGAATCATTATATCGGAGATCGTGACTGCAATGGGATCACCTGCAAGCAGAGACATTACAACTACTAATGTTGTATGTTGGTATCCTCGCTTCTTACAAATGCTTATTAATCACTTAGTACCGATTGATGCTTTATCTGTGAGACAGGCATTTACAACAAGTGCAACATCTCCATCACTAGGAATGGGCACCAAGTCCCTCACAACGATTGCTAATCAAGATAAACATCACGGTAAGGCGATGTCTATTCCTGATAACATTCAAGTGTGGATTAAGTATGATGCAGTTATTACTTCCATGGCGGGGACCTCCCACATTTCATCACATGCTCAGAATCCCTCTGCCCATGCTGACGCATTCCAGGGGATTCCTGACGAGAATCTAGGTGATGAAGATGATGATTGGCATTCTCACGGTCAATCCTCTGCCGGTCAAAGGGACAGACAACCTACTCCGCATGCTGATTCTGCTTCCGGACAAGGTAATGAAGAAGGTACTTTCTTTGAATAAGAGCAACTTTCTGTTCACACCACTCAATCTTCTTCATCTAAATCTGATTCTGTGGCCCAAGATTCTGGTAGCCCGCAGGATCTATCCCAGGGCAAAAGCTATATTTCTGATTCTGAGTCTGATACTCTTACTTCTTCTCTTTTACCCTTGCTGACGGGAGTCAAAAGGCAGGCACCTGTAGATTTAGGTGAGGGTTCTGAGAGTGACCCCGACGTGCAGCCTCCTATTCGGAAGAAAGCCAAATTTTCACATGCTACATCTTAACAAGCCCAGTCCAAACCTAGTGTGTCTATCACAACCACTCCACCTGACGTGAGTGGTTCGCCCATTGCACATTCTACACCTAGGGATTTTGGTGAGAATTTTATGCCTTCTGAAGAGCCTGTTACTTCAGACAGGCAAGCAGCTTTCATTGTTTTCGAAGTACCTTCACCGGTACATACTGATGCTGCAGAGAGGATCAGTTCTGATGTTGTACTAGAACACTCTGCAGCCTCTCAGCCTGAGATTCCACCTCAGGAAATGACAGGAACAGATCCCATAACTGCTACTCACTTTGATTATCCAGTTTCTGCAGGTACCGCTTTCACTTTCAGGAATATTATTGAAGACATACACGAGCGTGAGACAGGGAGTGTGTGTGAGCGTTTAGGGAGTGAGGGACCTTCATTTTTAAGGCCCGAAACCGAGCGACAAACACTAACAAAACGGTTTTTAGAGCGAGGACACCCAAGCCAAACACCGTCCCTTAATCTTGAAAATCTTGACACGCGTATGACGACAATTGAAAATGAAATAAAGCAGTTCGGGGAGTCGATGGGGCAGTTAGGGATCAATGTTGGAGACAACCAGAGAGCTCTTGATGACTACACAGCACGAATGGCCAGTCAAGCAACAACATTTGATGAGTTGACAAACAAGGTCAATGACTTGGGCCATGCTAGTGGTGTCTTGGGTAGCTCTCTTGATGCAAGAATGGGAGCTGTGGAAAGCATCATGCATACAATGGCAACAGAGATAAGCAGAATGATGTATGCGGTTATGAGTTTTGTTCCCCTAGAGTGTTTTGATGATCACAATACTCAACCTCCCCCTGATAATGATGGTGCTGGAGGTGCTGGTCGAGCTGGACCCTCGGGTTCTGGTTTTGGTGGTTCCTATGCTACTAGTGGATTTGGAGAGCAATGTGGTG